>JAOVVI020017070.1:0-10705 GCA_028571085.2 Nepenthes alata | reverse complement strand
GTACGCGGCCGGACATTGCTCATGCGGTTGGTCTGGTGAGCCGATTTCTCTCAAACCCAGGGATGGAGCATTGGTCCGCGGTAAAGTGGATTTTCAAATATCTCCGTGGGACCTCCAAGACGGGTTTGTAGTTTGGAGGAGAGAAGCTTCAGCTGTTTGGGTACACGGGCGCCGATATGGCCGGGGACGTTGATTCTCGGAAATCAACGTCCGGATACTTGGTGAATTTTGCAGGAGGGGCGGTCTCCTGGCAGTCCAAGTTGCAAAAGTGCGTCGCTCTCTCGACTATAGAGGCAGAGTTCATTGTCATGACCGAGACCTGCAAAGAAATGCTTTGGATGAATAGGTTCATTTAATAATTGGGTCTAAGGCAAGAGACGTACGAGGTCCTTTGCAATAGTCAAAGTACCATTCACTTATGTAAAAACTCTTCATTCCATTTCAGGTCAAAGCACATTGACGTGCGATATCATTGGGTGAGATATTTTTTATGATGGGCGGCTATCAATTGGAAAGGTCCGCTCGGATGACAATGGCTTGGACATGACCAAAGTTTTGCCAAAGGAAAAGCTGCAAGCTTGTTGTGACATTGTCGGTCTAACTGACTTCACTCCCACTCGGTCGTGAGAGGAAGTTTGTTGGGGTCACTCCCTCATGGCACTTATGTCCGCAGACTCCATTGGGGAAAATGGACGCGGACTTTCTTGAGTGGTCCGAGAAGCCTGTCATGCGGACGAGGACTCATTGGAGGCGTCATATCCGAGAGGTTCCTGAGGACATGGACGAGGACTCCAGGAATCTAGGCGTTGACTCTCTCTCTCCCGTAAGCCTGCTGTAGTCGCGTTTTGCAGGTGGACAGTTGACCCACTCTGATTGGATGTTGAGGCGGCTACAACTTCTTAGGGTGTCAGGCCTGCCATTCTGGAACGCCGGGAGTGCGCCTGCCATGGCAGGCCTAGGGGGCGTGGTCCTACCACCCTACTGCCGGTAGGGTGGCTGGCTGACCATTAGGCCCTTTGTGTATATAAAGGCTTGTGCCCTTGCTTGTGCAAGTGCGACGGGTGTGTGCGACGGCAAGCATTTTGAAGGAGCTTGAAGAGAGCTGTGGGCAGCCTTATTGTAAAGATAGAGAGAGTGAGAAACACTTTTAGAGAGAGATTGTGTGATATACACTTAGTGATTATTTTTCTTTGTTTGAGCTTTGTATAGCTAAATTCTTGTAAACAATCATTCTTTATAGTGTATTTTTTGGTGGTTTTTTCCTTAGTTGAGAAGGATCTTTTCACGTTAAATCTCGTGTGTGTTTCTCTCGTTTGTTCTATCTCTACTTTTGGCCGTCCGACCGAGAGCTCTGCTCTGTTGCTGTCCGAGTGCTCCGTCCGCCCGGTCACCGTGTCTTCCATTTTGCGCCAACACACACATCATAGTCCTTGAACTTGTTGATCGAGAAAGGTATTTCTAATACCTCTAATTACAGCCGCACCAACCTCAATTGCCCCAATCTCCAGACAATTTGGAAACACCATCACGGTGTGGAAGGGAGCAGTGTGATGCACCTTCCAGGAATAGAGAGTGAAATTGATTGCTTCTGGTGATCAGGCAGTAACAATGGTGGATGCTATAGGAAGAGAGTGCGGGCAAAGATTTATTCCCAATCCCCAGACATCCTAATGTCTTGAATGGAAGACATGTTTCCCCATACAATCAATAACCTCAAACAATATCGCAGGAAAGATTTCACCTCATATTTTTACAAGGGAAACAAATGTATCTTTTGTCTAGGCGGAGTCTGATATGGACATCAACCCCTCAGTCCCAAATGGTAAGTTCTCTTGAAAATTGGCTTTTCAAGACAATCTATGGTGCAAAAGATCATCCAAGCAGAATCCTCATATTTTTCTTAATGAATTCGGTATACAAAAAGGAAAATCGATATAAGGAGAAATAGCAATCATACCAAAGTTGATGATGAGATACATGTTGTCAACATCACTCCACCTCCTTAAATATCCTTAATTTTTCTTATACAATCTGAAACAATAGCTGTTGCAGCTGACTTTTTTCCTCATAACGTTCTCGATGAGGAATTAACTATAGAAACTGCTCTAGGCACCACCAAAACTACAACAAATCACTACATTCACTAGCATACAAATAAGGTATACAAATAAGGTATAAAGACTCCTAAGTACAGTAGAAATTATTTGCTAAAGAATAAAGAACTAATAATACATCAATCCCACAAAAGAGAAGCTCCAATTTAAGGATAGAAATAGACAGAATTTCAAAAGCAGGGGAAGTAAAAGGCTTACAGATGCCAATTTATGTGCCAAAGCATTCAGTACTACCATATTCTACTCTAACATGGAGCAACAAGCACTTTCGCTTGTTTGCTTTAGCATCAATTACGTGACCTTCCTGAAACTGCCATTCAAAGAGGTGTATCCAGATGCAGTTATTACAGCAACATTTGACACTTCTAACCAAAAATAAAGGTGTTGATTTTTATCAGTTAAAATACCGATGCTTACTATGAAAATAACAGTGTTATTTAAAGAGAGAAATTCAGGGAGTAAATATATCTGAACAAAAAGAGAATGGTGCCAGTGTCATCAATGCGAGACATCAAGTCAGAATGTCTCAAGCATCTTTGATATTACCATGGTATACTAGCAACCGTGAGCATATTGGATGGAAACAGTAGAATGGTTAATAGTGGACATGATAATATAGCTCTAGCTCTACTTCTACCACATTTTCTATATTAATAATTCTGATCCTACTACACCCCGTTAAATGCATGCATTTTGGTGTTTGAATCATGAAATAAGTACAAGTAAAACTAATAGTAAGTTTTTTTAGTCACTTGATGAGGAACAATGCCGTTAAGTTGCAGAAGTATTTCTGCCAACAAACTCTTTCATTACCATTTTTCTTTTCAAATCACATTTTGCAATTAAATAAGCGGAAAGTAGTCCCACAATTCAAATTATGATCCTTAGAATGCTTTATGCAGCCTGTTTTATGTGGCTACCATAATAAATCGTTCATTTTCTTTTGGTTTCAAAGGGGGCTCTGTGATTTAATGTCAACTATCAGAAATATTAGACTCATGACTAACCAACATAGAACTCAGGTCAGGCCAAAGAAGCACTTTGAATTTTCAGTAAATGAAATTGATGAAACCCTAGTGGACGTAAAGTTAATCTGGAGATCTTAACAATAACCAAACAAACTACTCAAGATGTCACATTGATACATGATGAAGAAAACAGAGAAAATAGTCACTCTTCTTAGTTTTCAGTAAATGACATTTGCAAGGAGGCAGATAGAAAAGATCTTTGAGGGATAAAATTAGTACGAAAATGTGGGGAAAAACAAAACTTAAGATGACAAAGGCCCCCAATCCTTTGCATTTCTCCTAAACAATTAAAATGAACTCCAGGAAGCTACCACCAGTGCTCTCTGCAACAAAACTATCATTGACTTAGAGATAGATGTCATGATCTATTTAACTGATTTCCCAAGGTCAATAGGGAAGGAGGGAGTCCAGAATAATTGATTCCCCGAGAGAACACTGCTCACAAGGACCCAACTGAGACCTCTTTTGACTCAGAAGGGTATTCAGACCTCATACACAATAAGCAAACATCTAGAAGGAACCAGCCATTACCCAAAAATTTCTAATCCATCATTTGGCTTGCACTTAACAATGGCAAAATAGAACTCTAGTCATTCTGGATCCGTCTTTATGGTTGCTCAACATGGACACAAACTCTGTGCATAGAACAGAAGCATGAAGTAGTCAAGTCAAGCATATATTGAGATTTCACCTGATGAGTCAACGGAATAGCTAAACTAGTTTATTTCAACTGAAGTGGATATTTTCTTGTTTGGTTCATTTTGAAGAAGGAAAAACCATAACCATCACCACTTGTATTTGCAGCTCACTGCTGCCACTGGCCACCACCACAGAGTGTAGGCTGGCAGCAGCCTCCACCACTGTCAATTATTGTAGCGATAGCTATTCCATTGCACAAACCAGCAGTAAAATAACTATTATTGCCATATTCCCACACTATTAACTTCTAACAAACAACTATCTTATTCCAGAACCCAAATAAATATATATTTATGGAATGAGAACCACCGAGGGGAGAAATGAAAACAACAAAACAGCAAAGAAGGGCCACAGAAGAGAAAGCACATTAATATCAACAACGTCAAGAGGTGAGGGTTTGTCCATCCAGAAAGAAGATGAATGGCAGGCATTACAAAGGGATAAAAACAAACTAAACAGTTCACAGGATATCCAAGTAAACCAAAGGTCAAAAAGTTGTTAACTTTCACATAGCCAACTGTTTTTAAAATGATCTCTGAAAACATCAAAGGCTTCCTTGGTCTCACACAAACCTCTGGTTCCACTCAAATGTTATGATAACTTCTGCATGGATCTCCACTCAAAGAATATACAAATATGTATGTCAGTTGATTCTCTTGCATGCATGGCCTAAATTGCTTTCAAATGGCTTACGCATGTTGGGTTTTGGATCATTCCCTTGTTGGTATCATAACAAATGTATGAGTCATCTGGAGGATGCGTGATATTTGTGAATGGCATGCTTGGACGGAGAAGTCAAGCAAAGGGCTTGCCGATGTTTGGTCAAAGGTCGTCCGAGCAACAATGGTCAAAGGTCGTCCGAGCAACAATGGTCAATGGAGGTTGCGCGATATCCGTGCAAAGGTCGACTGAGTTTTGATCAAAGGTCAACCGAGAGGCAACAGTAACTGGCGATCGCGCAAGGTTCATGCGAAGGTTGGCCGAGTGTCAGCCGAGCAATGGAATTCATTGGAAGTTCATGTGAGAGTAATTGAACAAAAGGCATTTCCAGTGAACAAGAGATATCTATGCTTGGTAGGCGCATGATAGACTGTTGTACGCTTGTGGGACAGAATGGGCGCATCTAATACATGCCAAGGGGTTTACATGCGTCAATTCCAATGGGATCAACGCCTAAAGGGCACATGTGTAAATTTCCCAAAGGGGGATCACACCTTTTACACATGAGGAGCTCACGTGCACCTGATATAACTTTAGGATTAGGTTTAATCGCAAGTGAAGGAGGCACCAAAAAGCTTTGAAAGCAATTTTAACACAAGGAACTTCACACAAGAGAGAAAAAGGAAGAGGTTCACATTTGATTGAGATCCGACTCAGGCTTTGTTTTTCACCAAGGTTGGATATATTATTCTAGTGTGTTTCTAGGATGTATTACCGTTTGGTTACTCTTATTCTTATTAAATTTTCTCTTATGGATTGTTAGATATGTTGAGAGGTTGTATTCAACCAATTTTACTCGGATTGTAGTGAATGACTCTCAAAGGGGTTTATAACCAGCACTATTTTTATAGTAAAATTGTTTATAGTTTATCTCATAGTTTTTCTTTTGGTAGATTTTTTACGTTAAAAATCATTATGTAATATTGTATTTATTATACTCAAGTGTTTAGTGGTTGACCCGTTACAGGGAATTCGAGTTTGTTTTGCTGTTGCGTGTTTTGGATGAATCCCAACAACACAAGCATAACAGGCCATCAGAATCGATGTGTCATTTTTTCCTTCTAAACATCAACATTACAACAAAGTAAGAGGGCAAAATGTGCCTGTGATTGTAGCTTGCTGAAACACACTTTTTCCACTCTTCTCAAGCAACAGCTTGACAAAAATCACACCCCCAAAAGTCAAAGTAATTCCAATTCCATCACAAACAGCATCATCCATAATTTTCACTAGCACTCAGTTCATCTGTTGGGCAATGCCAAGGTCAACAATTTTGCAATTTTGATGTACTGCAGTTTCCACTAGCATAGAGCAGTTGGAGTCCTAATCTGCAAGAAAGCTGAGCTATATCAATTTTCAATTTTTTATTATCAGATCCTAAAAAAAGTTTAAATCAACAATTCTGATACTTGACAAAAACACTCAAAATTTTAGATGAGCATGTGGTGGCATACTTCAGACGCAGGATAATGGCATATGATGCAGATGTAGACCCAGCAGATCTGAAAAAAACACCTCATGTATAACAAACTGATGCTGGTGGATACATTTTGCCATATGAGAACACAGTCCAAATCATGATTCAACTAATACAAAATCAAGCAGATGTGAAAGAGAAATAATAAACCAATTGCCATATGTCTCAGGTAAGATACATCCATTGAGAGCATGTAGTAGTGTCTGCCTCAAAAACCAGTTTCATCCATCTTGAAGCTAGACATAGGACCATCCTGAGGAATGACCTATCAAACTAACACAACCAAAGCTTAACCAAAGGCCACCTTTTTTGACAATTTCAAAGGACGTGTTTTCCTCAAGATGGAACTGAAATGGAAGCATCAGTGGCCCTTGTGATTGCAGAAAATATGAAATTTGGAATGCCTATTAACAGATGAGAATAAGTTGATATTTAGCTTTTGGAGCACTTTGCAATATTTACAAGAAGTTGTAGGCATTGTGAGTAACACAAAATTACAAGCTCAACCATATTAATTTTGCAACATGTATTAAATTACTATGCGACCAGGTATCACATAGGAGTAAACTCTTTCGCCTCCTATAAGTTCACTTAAATATTCAAGCCCAGTTGTATTAGATGTCTTATAATACACCAAAAATAAAGTCTTACACAGCATGATGTGCGCGCTTAACCACGCACACACCCATTTGTTCATGGATGGAGGAAAGACAAAGAAAAGGCTACAAGTACAACCAAGCAACTATCAAAGACAGTCAACAACGACTGTCAGGATGTCTTAACACACTGCAGTTAGTTGCAAATGTGAACTAAAACAATCTTATGTCTTAAGATAATTTTCCAACTTTATGCAGACATACAAGTATTATGGACACACAAGTGCTACAGGCACTCAGGAAAACATATGTACAGGTGTATGTTTGTGTGCTTTTCCGAACACCAGCTCCCAATAGGTCAAAATCATACATCAAGATATCACATTAAGATCCCATTTAAGTAATTATATCGATGCAGTACCTGCTCACAACCAATATTTTGGGCTATTGGCTCCAAGAATATCACTACAGTGTAATGAAGAGTTTGAGATACAAGTTCATCTCCTATTGAAAGCACACCGATTGCGGCGTATGCTACAGCTACATGAAAGATGCCTATGCAACTTAATAGTAACATACTAACATGTTTTAGAAAAGAAAAATACGATGTTGTTATTGTACCATTAACAACATTACTCCTACAGTGGCAAGTAGATTAGTAGACAGATTTCTTAGACACCAATAAGTTCCCCAGATTTCACCACCACCTCATCCTTCTCAGTGTATAATCCCCAAAAAATGCATAGGGGAATTGGCATTTACACCAAAAATCAGATATATCATCAATTGCCTATTGAACAGGGCATTGCATAACTGCCCGACCTATGGACAACTTTCAGTTGCCTTTAAACATCTTCCCCAAATCACTTTCACAAAAGCACCTGCCATATTCTCCCACGGTGCTTAATGCAATTTATGCAAATAAGTGACAGGGACGCCCTTGTGGGGGGCATCTGTCCCTAAATGCACACACCTAAACATGGTGAGCAAATTCAGTATCTTTGGAGAAGTTCATACATCTGATCAAATGACACTTGGGCTAGTTTGCACCAGTACTCTCATTTGCTTCTGCTCAACAGAACAATCTTTGATTTGTTCAGTGTCTTCAAACTGAACTAGAGCATCAGTCCTGTCAGGCACATGGGCTGCACAGAAGTAAAATCAGAAGTGAAAACCTGAAACTGAGACACATCTTTTAAGGCATATCCCCAATTTGTAGGAATTTGAGGATTGCAATGCAATGGTTATGAAAGGATATATTATTTTTACTCCTCACTACACAATAAAATTGACATATAAACCATGAGTTCTCACCTCAAGGTGACCACTAAATAGAAGGAATGCAGCTCCAGAAAAGCAAGGATAAGACAAGTTAAGTACTAGGGCTTGTTCAGTCGGGCGAATTGAGGCTTTTTCTAGAGAACTTTTGAAGAAAACAAAATATCCAGAAATATATTTGGGTCTATATGCTTCCAATTAGAACTGAAGTTTGGAAAGCTCTAAAAAACATCGCAATGATATTTTACAAAATTTTTCATTGGTCATGAGAAATTTTTTCCTACAGTTTTCTAAATGTAGCTTATATACCAATGCTTCAGAGCTTGTGCCATAAATATTGTTTTATAAACTTGTAAATATAAATATGGATTAGAAATCCTAAGCCTGGTGATTAGTTGTTCCTTGATTTTTTTCCATTGGTCTATTAGCTGGACCATTATAAGGTTTGATTGTCAATTATCTCTCGTAAGTGATTTTTTCTCTCATGTTTTTCCCTTGCACTTCATTGCAATATCTTGCATTCTCTAAAAGGATATAATTAATCATGTAGATGCACTTGCTGCCGGTTTTTACATAAGCAACAGTTCCAGGTGTCACAGTCACACCAACAGCATCATTTTTAGCCCTTGGTTCAACAATTACAGGATACTCCCTGGGCCAGTCTGCGGCAGTAACTGCAAACCCATCCCACGGATTTCGCACAGTGCTATGCCTGGCCCGGCCCGGCCCGGCCCATCTGGTGCCTGGCGGCATGGCATGACAAGTACCTTGAAATAATTCTTCCCATATCCAAATTTCTGGTTATGGAAATTCTGAAGGCAAAATTCAGACAATTCATACTTCCACCCAGCACTTGTCAGTAACAGTATTTGGGCGTCAGAATATAGAAATCATCAAAATTCAAATAAGATGCCATCAAAGAATAACAATGTAAAGGATTGTGGATACTTTGAATCAGTATATTTTACAATTATCAAGGATTGTGGATACCTTGAATCAGCATATTTTTATAATGGCCACGGATTGTGCGTACTTTGTGCCAATATATCTTCATCTGACAAAAGTGGCCATGCTCTAAGGATTCCAGTCACCATAAAACCACCGCGCAGCTAATATGTTGAACCCACACTCATCAACATGAATTTCATCCTTTTTCTGCCCACAAAAGACGATGGAAACTCTCTTAATGATATAGAAGCCAGATACTGAAAACCTTAGGAACAAAATGCCCTTAATTTATCTTTCTTTGTGGTGAACGGAGTTACGAATTGAGCGACAACATTCCGAAACTAATACCCAAAAAAATCTACAACCTATCGTAGGAATTTTAGTTCAAGTGACGTTGCGTTGCATTCGATGATCAACATAATTTGGACTGTCAATTAATGGATATAAATTCTGAAAACGTTAGTGAGAAATCAATAATGAATTGGATGATAGCGTAATAGCACTTAGATTTTACCCCGGCAGAACCTGGTTAAGGATGGATAGAATCGGGCCTCGTTGAGAACTTCGTCAAGCGCGTCCGTCACTGATTTAACCCTCAAATAATTAATGGATGTTTATCTTGTTAATTTTTCAGTAAAATAAAAAAATAACAAATTTTAAAGACAAAATATATTGTATATTAATTTTAATGTGCATATTTTATATTGAATATATTTTTTCCTAAAATTATTGTTAAAATATATTTTTCATGCATTGTATTTATAAATACTGTTCTAATTTTATTGAATTAGATCGATATAAGTTTAATTTTAAAAAAATTAAAGTTTAATGAATGTTATATAATTTAATTAAATATGTAATATGGCTTATATCAAATTATAGCGCCCTTGTAATTTCCCTCAGCGATAGATTATCAGCACAAATTTCAACGGATTAACGTAATGTTTTTAAATATAATTATGAAAAATATTTTTCCTATCGTAATTTTATAAGCGGTGATGGGTATTATATTATCGGCTCAAAGAAGTCAGCCCAATATAATTTCAGATCAAAAAGCAAAAGTCAATGGCCCAAAGCACTTATACAGTCTATTTCAACAAATATGACCGAGGTAAGTCTGACGGCCTAAAACGGTTCATCAATTAACGATATCAGATATTAGTTACAACTGCTGGTGTGATAAAGACAGCGGTTAATCGTTCGTCAATTTTTTTAACGGGTAACCACCACTCACTTTCTATAAATATCTGTCCTCTCCAACTAAAGAGGACAACTTGAGATTTTTCAAACGAAAGCATACAAGACTAAAAAGACGCTAAGAGCATACTCTATCTCAATCTAATACGCCACTTTAAAAGCACAATTCCTCAAACTTAAAACACATTTTTACATCATCTATCTTTCTTAATATTTAAGAAAAATATTAACTTGAATGTTAGATGATATACTGGGAAGTGAGTCCGGCCAATATTCTGATTGTTTTTTTGTGATTGTACAGGATTTGATTAAAAATGTCCGAATACCGATAACCTTTTACATCCAACGGACAAAATTTTCTATCAGTACAATAATTAAAATCCTCGCACGCAATAAGTGGCTATCTGAATTACGATTCATATTTAAGATTCTAATATGGTATATTCCTTATTTTTTATATTTTTAAATTAGTAAAATTTATCTATCATTTGATAATTACAGTATTATTAAAATAATAAACTATTAGATTAAATTACAGTAATTTAAAATTTCTTAGTAGTAGTACAAGAGAATGTTCTAAAAAACATTTATTCATTCAATTATATTTTAATTAATATCTATAATCGACTCTATCATTAAATATTTTCA
>JAOVVI020017069.1:0-10706 GCA_028571085.2 Nepenthes alata | reverse complement strand
CGATCGGATCTCCTTCTTCACGAACCAACGTCTCCAACGAAGGTAGAAGGATGAAAGTTTGAATGGGAAAAGAAAAAAAAAATGGTGAGAAAACTCTTACAACATGTAGATCAATCTTGTAGTGTTGAGTTTTTTCTCAAGAGAAGTAGGAATAATGGAGCATTTTAGGCTTTCTTCTCGATAGAGGCACGAAAATATTCGGTCTAGAGTTCTTAGGGTTTCAAAAACCTTAGTCCATTATTTATGGAGGAGCCAAAAAAATACGTTCGAAAATCCGCCCGTTGCACCGGCACTCGAGCGGGGCTCGATCGCGCGACGGGCGGCCGGAGGGCGAGCAGCGAGCGGGCGACCTACTGGATTTTCGGCTCGAGAGGCTAGCGAGCGACAGGTGAGCGGGCGACCTACTGGATTTTCGGCTCGAGTGGCTAGCGAGCGACAGGCGAGCCGACGACCTACTGGATTTTCGGCTCGAGCGGTTATCGAGCACCAGGCGGGCGCGCGTGCTTCGGACGAAAATAACGGACTTTAACCCGACAAACCACAACACGACATTAATATAATAAAATATACGGTCACAGAATATGCCAATTAGGTAAATATCTCTAACAGTAACAATAGCTACGAAAATTGTGGAATCTGCAAAATTTGTAAAGCTATTAATTGTTCTCTTTGTAATTCTCAAATTTTCAAAATACAATTTATAGTAACAAAATAAATGAGAGATTATTAAGTGATGACTAAGTATCATTAATTAAAAAATTTTTCAATTTTACTTTTATTAATTTAAAAATAAATTCCTTTTCAAATTGTAAAAGAAATAATAAAACCATATTTAAAAATATGTCAAGATATTTTTTTATTTTTAAGCTAAAATCACCCTATTGTGCTGTGGGTTAGCAACACGCCAACATTTCTTTGTTTTATATTGCAAATACTATTCGGCATGGGTCATGTTAAGTTGGGCCATAGAAGACACCTAAGTGCTGAAAGCATTACTTTGGCCTGGCCATTTCATTATTCTGGCACTAAAAGCGATGCTGATAGTAACATTTAAAAGAAAAATTCACAATAAATACTACTAGCGGTCTGCAAGCTAATTGAAGTAATCTTGATATGAAGTTCATTGATATTCTCAACTCATTGTTTTAAAATTTTAAATTTTTATTAAGAATAAGAGAGAGTCAATAGCAGATTGTCTTCTTTTATCCAAAACCTCTTATTTTGGAATCTTCCGACCATATAATTAGTATAATCGTAATAAATTTAGAAACATTGTGTTCATGATGAAGAAATGGAAAATTGGGCACAAAAGCCAGCTCGAAATTGTTAGCCAGAGGTATGAGTTCAACAAAAAATCTCAGAGCAGAAAACACTCGTCGCTCCATCGATTTCACACCTTTTGTTTGGGAAAATTATTTTCTCCCAAACCAACAAGTATACGTGTATGTGTGCGTGTATAAGGTTGAATGTTAATTAGTATTAGTGTTAATATGTTAACAGTGATTATGTTACTACTTCAAACAAGTTAGGAGTGTAAATTATTATTCCATTGTCTAAAATTCTAAACACATTCTCCGAGAGTATATCTTTTAATATAATATATTACATAAATTTATTTTATAATTAATACCAAGTAAAAAAATAATACAAACGTACCTAAAAATTAATTTATGATTATCAAAAATATATATGAAGTTGTAGTAAAAGCACTTTCAAATTTACCTCATATTCTAATGTTTCAAAGTTAATAAATTCACAAAGTTATAGGACTACCTATTTGTGACATATAAGATTTGACTGTCGAAATATTCAACATTTTAAGTCATGCCTTTTAATTTTGTTATGGCCCTTTTAATGTTAGCATATTTCGTAACTATGTCCGTAGTTGTCCGTATTTGCCTGATATGCGCTCGAGCCCTAATTCCAGTAGTATCGCGCCTGATGTCCGCTCGCCATCCGCTCGAGCCCTAATTCTAGTAGCCTCGCGTCTACTGTACGCTTGCCTTGTGCTCGACCTCCGAAATCAGTAACCTTACGCCGAAAGCTCATCGCCTTCTCGCTCGAGCGCCCCATGCATTTCTCTATTGAAGCCTTAGGTATGCCCGTCGCGGGCTCGAGCGTCGCGGCAATGGTCATTTTTTTAAACGTATTTTTTGAGCCTCTCTATATATTTCTTTCTTCTTTTAGTTACCCTACTTCTTGCTTAAGAGTTTTGGAGCGCCTCCTTTGATAGAAAACAAAGTTCTTCTACTCTAATCATTGCTCCATTTGAGAAAACCTCAAATACATTTGTGTGTTTTTATTATAACGATTTTCTCACCACTTTCACTTTAGTGTTACAACTCTACCTACCCATCTACCTTTGTTGGCGGCGTTGGTAGTGTGAAGGAGTAGTTCCCATGGTTTTTGGTAGTTCAAGCTGTTCATGAGGAAAGATTGATGTAAAGACGAAAGTTATTGGATTTTATTGTCGTGGGCAAATCTAACGAGTTTCTTAGTAGAGATCACATGATGGGAGTAAGTCGGCTAGGTTAGATTATCGTTACCACTCAGTCGGTAAGTTAATTTTTATAATATATAACTTCCCTGACAATTAAAACTCGGAGAGTTTTACCCGATAGTCATAGTTATCGAGATTTTCATTCGTCACCAAAAATTATCTTTTTATTATTCTTATTATTTTACGCTTTATACATGTTATTATTTGATTCATCTAAATCAAAATATTTTTTACGTATATTGAGTATTTTTTTTCGTATTGCTTCTACTATTTTATCAATTGGTCAAAACTTTTGTATGATCTGGGATGAAATGTTCCTTTCAATTGGTATAAGAGATTCACCTCAATCCACCACCCATAAATCTAGATGTATACGTGCATATCTCTATTTGTGCCTCCATTCTTTGATAGGAGTAATTATGCGTATTGGAAAGTTTGGATAAGAGGTGTGAGGTTCCGATTCCAAAATATGCTAATTAGAAGGTAAATTAATAACGACCAAAATTGGATTTAGAAAATTGGGAAAAATTGAATCAGAAGTAAAAATAGGTCAAAGGGTGTCGGTGCCTGATTAGCGCTCGAGGCGCCAACCATGCGCATCATGGAAGAATCAATTGCCTAAGGGTCGCTCAAGAGCCACCTAGGCAGTGGACTGGCAGAATGCCATGCTCGAAGGACACTTGACAAGCACTCGAGGCGCGGTGTTAACAAAATGATGCACCTGATTACTACTCGTCTGACGCTAGAGCACTAGTTGGGGTATTTAAACGTGCAAAGGTTTCGTCTGACGCCATTTTCGGCCATTTCTAAGAAATAGAGAGAGAGAATGAAGGCTAGAGAGAGAATGGGGGAGATCGAAGCCTTGGAATTCGAATCCGTCCGAGAGCTAATTGTAAAGGTTGTAGTTCGAGTCAAGGCACGTACACCCTCACCCTTTTAATCTCCTCTTTTAATTTTTATTCGTTTTTTATTGGGTATTGTCGCTCCGATACCCGCCCAAATTGTGAAGAATATGTGACCCATGATTAGTACTTAAAGTTTTCATAGTTTATTGTCCGCTTCCCATCCCGTTTGGCCCGGTTTGGCTTCGCCAAACCCTAACCCACCCAGCTCAAGATTTCCTCCTTCCCCACGATTATTTATGCTTTTGTCCCTCAAATATGAATCACCAAATTCCAATTATATAAATATATATGTCGGGCATCCGATCTTATAAGTATTGAACTGTTTGCGACACTCGGATGCTTCAAATCGACACTGCCGCTGTTCATCCAACCCTAATTGTAAATTTTGTGTGCTTCTATCATAATTAATTGTTATATAAGTTATGTCTAATCGTATATATTCAATTGTAAGCCCCAAAAATGTGTTTGTACTCCGTTAATAAATAAATGTGTTCTAGAGGACCTCAAAGTGATAATTGCCCAATGTGATAAGGAATTCTAATCTTTCCAATACATTGTGACAACCATACATCCAAATTGACTTGTGAAAAGATTTAAATCCGAATGAAAGATAATAATCGTATATGTAATTGAAAAGAAGTCCACAATATGATATGTGACTGAATGGTTCTCCCGAATGAAGATATTGTAAAATGAAGTATGATGAACCTTTCCTCAAAAGAATAAAAAATCATAAAATTAGGACCATGAAATTTATTATGAAGGGTAATATCCCTTGGTCTCCCATTAGTATTACAGTAGAGACTCAAAGATTATTTTGATTGTGTATTATAGCGGATAATACTATTGACAAGCCTTAAATATTACTGTGAAAGAATGATGACTGTCTCTGGAGTCGAGGGGACATGGAGGTATATGTGAATTGTTAGGCCCACATCCGAGTAGATAATAAAAGCATTTGACCTTAGATCATGAGGTTATCATGATCATTTTCTCGTTCTCCAACATATTTAGTTAGTAAGGTTTATTGGTCTTGATCCACAAAGATGAGTAACTATATATAATATATATCCCAAAGAAAAGAAGGATAACAAATGAAAAATCAATTGTACTCCAAAAGCACATTCGATCATATTTTATATTCATGCATCCTCATTATGCTCATATACATATTTTTGCTTTATTTTGCTTATATTATTATCGTCTTTGGCCGGGCTCTTCTGTCTTGCATTGAGGCTTTGGTTGATGAACTGGTCCGAAAAAGCAGTCGAGGGCTGCTAAATTTGGTGCAATATTGCAGTGGCGCTGAAGCATTTAGGTGGTGTCAGATTGATTACTCCCTTCATGTTGCTGATGCAGCTGTTTCAAATTGCTGAAGAGTACTGAGATGCTATCTGAGTGCGGAGTGTATATGCCTCGAACGGGATGCCTTGATACTGTATGAGAGGCTATGGGTACAAACTGGGGTCCTAAACGGCCGTGATGTTTTTATGTCCAAGTTGAGCTCTTCAAAGCTTCCTTTGGCTAAGATGGTGCCCCATATCTGAGGTGCTCGTGGTGGAGACAACACTTAATCTTATAGCCTGCGTGCCTTGCCGTTTTGCAGTATGGAGCTGCTCATAGTGTAGCGGTGATGCTGTGCACGGTTGTCTGTGAAAAAACACGTTTGGTGCTAACGTATTTTGACCCCATTAAAAGTATAGCGGAAGGAGTGAATAATAATAAATATCTAATACACGTAAAAGATATTTAATACAAGATGCTAACAAGTTTAACAATCATGCACGATATAAGTAGCAATAAAGATAAATACTCAATTTTTTGGTGACGAAGTAAAAAATCGATACCCACGGTATCGAGAAAAATACTCCGGGCTTCAACGGTCAGGGAAGCAATGCACTATGAAAATTAACTTACAGCCCGGGTGGTAACGACGCGCTAACCTAGCCGACTTACTCATGTATTGTGATCCCTACCAAGGAGCTCTTTAGATTTGCCCGCGGTAACGGAACCGAACACCTTCCGGTCTTCACGTCAATCTTCCCTCGAACCACTTGAATTGTCGAACAATGATCGGATCTTCTTTTTCACGAACTAACGTCTCCAACGAAGGTAGAAGATAGTGTTTCAAAGGTTAATGTAAAAGGATGAGAAAACTTATTTGCGCATGAAGATCGATCATATAACTTGTTAATTTTTTCAAGAGAAGCAATATCAATTGAGCATAGGAAGCTTTCTTCTAAAAAAGAGGCACGAAAATAAACACTCTTGAGTCCTTTCTGATTTCACAGATTCATTAGGGTTCCCAAAATATAAGTTTGGTATTTATAAAGGACTCAAAAATTATGTTTAAAATACATGCTCGTTGCCACACCGCTCGAGCTCGCAGCGGGCGCACAGAGGGTTTCCAGATAAACCCTGCGTGCGCTCGAGCTTAGGGCGGCACCCGGCAAGCGGGGTCTATTCTACAAAATGGGCTCGAGTGCGAGGGAGGCGCACAGCGAGCGGAGTCCATTCTGTTAAATGGGTTCGAGCACGAGGAAAGCGCACATCGAGCGGGGTCCATTCTGTTAAATGGGTTCGAGTAGATAGCAAGTGCACGGAAGGCGCGGAGGCTTTGGACGGGCTCGAGCGACTAAAGGACGGACCGAACTAAATACACTAATACATAAGGTCACAAAAATTGTCAATTAGAGAAACATGATTCTAATAAAACAAATGACTAATAATAAATTATTCAAATTTAAAAGAGAAAGCATATCTTCAAATCGAACTTGAAACCTCTAAAACTAAATATCAAGAATTTGAAATTATAAATAAAGTTTTAAATGAACGAATTAGATTTTTAAAATTGACCTTAGAAAAATTAGAAATAATTTGATTGCATGTTGATAACATAATCACTTGCTAGGACTAAAAAAATTAATTGATAATAAAAAGAGCCTAGGTTTTACCAAAAAACATACTTAACAAAAGAACTATCCAATATATCTCTTTTCATTTCTAGGTTTATTACTACATGTCATGGATGTGAAAACGGTCGTACATATTTTTGTTGTTTAAAAATTAGTTTGCATAATAAATATAAACAAACCAAATGTGTTAGTAATCTTGTTTATCTAGTTATATAGTTAAACAAGAAAATTATAAAATTGACAAATAGAATTAAATCTGAGAAAAAAAACTTAGATTAAAAAGAGTAAACTTATAGTAAAAAAAAGTAGCATTGCTTATAAGATGATTTCATTTGCCTTATAAAAATATAAAAATAAAATATTACAGATTTTTTATTTACATCTATTTCACAACCATACCCCAATCCTGTGCCACTACTCCGGAATCATCGTGCCTAAGACATACCAATATGGCACTCATGCGCTGACTCTCTTGCCTACAGTACCTAAAGTGCATCTATTTAATACTCATGAATTGATTTGTAGATATATTATTTCTTGTTGCGTTATAAATGCCCCAACTTTTATGTTTACTCTCTCGGTCATCTTCTTTCCATTTTAAATAGTGCTCTCTCTCTCTCTCTCTCTTTCTTTCCCTAGGATCTACTCATTTCCTCCCATTCTAAAGCAAATCCAATGCATTTTCTCTCCATCTCTCCTTTTTCTTAAGGTTTTGTGTCTTTTCACCATGGGGTGCTTTTTGAGATGTTTCTTATACTCATGACCAAATCTTGTTAGATATTGTTAAATTTTGAAAGATTCTATTGTAAATTTTATTGGGGTCACTCCCGAGTGGCACTTAAGTCCGCAGGCTCCACTGAAGGAATGGACGAGGACTTTGATGATTGGTCCGAGAAGCCCGTTGAAGGCTTCATGTCCGAGAGGTTGCTGAGGACATGGATGAGAACCCTGAAAGCATAGGCGTTGACACTATCTTCATAGGTCTGTTGCAGCCGCGTTTACAGGTGGGTTGGTCACCCACTCTGATTGGATGGTGCAGCGGCTGTAATTTTCCAGATGTCCTGCCAGCTTTTCTGACATGCTTGCCAGGCATGTGCCTGTCATGGCAGACCTAGGCGGCATGATCCAGCCATCCTAGCGCCAGTAGGATGACCGGTTGTCCACTTGTCTTTCTTGCCTACATATATATATATATTAGGTGTGCAGGCGTTGAGAGTGCAGAGCATACATTTAGAGTGCTTGTGTCGTGTCTTAAAGTTCAGCCTGGAGTGGGCCTTGAGAGAGAGCTGTGGGCAAGCATTGTTGTAAAGATAGAGTGAGAAATATTTTTAGAAAGATATTGTACACTAGAGATTGTTTCTTTTCGTTTGAGATTGTGTAGCTAACAACCTGTAAACAATCCCCTTATAGTGTATTCTTCCGTGGTTTTTTCCTTGTTTAAAGAAGGGTTTTTCACGTTAAAGTTCGTGTGTTTTCTCTCTCGTTTTTTATATCTACTTTTCTTGTCCGTCAGAGAGCTCTGTTCTGTGTTGCTATCCGAGAGTTTTGTTCGCTCGATCATCGTATCTTTTGCATTTGTGCCAACAAACTTAAACGGATTAGGGTGTAAATTTTACATAGTTTGTTTTGAAACCCATCCATGTTTAGCATTTTTCATCTTCATAATTTGGGTATTTTTAACTGAAATTTGTCAAAGTTTCTCATAGGTTACATTTCCTAGGTTGGCTTAGGCAACAATATGTGATTTTCTTTTATTTTTTGTGAGATCTATAATTTTTACTGATAAATCTTCTTATATTATTTTCAAATGGCTTCTTGTAAGAAAACTGAAGAAAAAGTTCTCGGTGTGGCAGCTCCTCTAAGTTGGGGTGCTTTGTCAGTGCCATTATGGTAAGATTTCTTTTAAAAATGTCTGAGCCACAAGCATATATTAGAATGAGGGGTCAGTCCTATTTCTATCAATCACTCCATCTCCCTTATTTTTATTAATCGACACTAAGAACCGGTCCTCATAAACTTAATCTCTCTCTCCGTTCTCATGGTCCAAGGATTTTATGCAAATATCTACAATATTAACAAAAAGTCAAACTCCCTCAATCCTCATGGTCCAAGGGTTTTTCACTCCACAGATTAATATTGGCATATTACATATTCCAGTTGGTTACCTTTCCTGACTACCCCTATTCTTTTTCACGAGATGCCTCTCTATAACGATATTGCATCCTTCTTACATAAAACTCTTATAACTTGGCATGTAAAATCATTTAGGACAAGGTATATCGTATTTCATTGGCTTATTTTTTATCAAATTATACGTATTAATATTCTTTACGTGACACACTACACCTTTTTTTTTCTTATCAAAACTCTATTCTTTTATGCTCTCCTTTTTAGTCGGTTGATTGATTATCCATCTCATCACTGCTCTTATATGATTTCTATATATATCAACAAAATATATGACAACTTCCCAACGGTTGTCTTATTTATTGTTTGATTTTGTGTTTAGGGATCTCGTTTTTAGATCTTTCACATGCCCCTTAGGCAGAACCTTCAACCATACGACTTTTGAGCAGAGACAAGCTCATGCCTACCACCACACCACAAATAGTTGTGACCCTTTAGTTGAGCCTTTTACAAGTGATGGCCCATCTTGGTCTCCCCCTGGCACAGCTAACTCACCCTTGTCCTCCTCGTCAACATCTCTATTATCTAGGTTAACTCTCTTAGATGTTTGACTAATTTGCCACTACCTATGACAATCACTATTACCTGTTTACTAACCTCAATTGCCAAGAGACTCACTTTCTCAAGAGTTTTTGACGTATTGATGCCAAGCTAAATGACCAAGACACCTACACGAGGAGGAGCCTAGATCGCATTTACGATGAGCTACATTCGATGGGGATCGTGACAACTCTGTTGCTAATTAACTCTCCTATAGGCATCTGTGACAAAAAGGTATTTTATTGGGTAGTTCTTTGGTTGTATATTGCATTGATAAAATTGTACCTAATCTTATCCATATCCACTATTGCTATATTTGATGTATTTTGATGCTTCTTGGGAAATTGCAATACTTATACTATGGCTATCTGAATTTCTTCTACAAACTATATTTTTTATACTTGCTTTGACCATATTTACTCCGAAACAATAAGTGCACTTGTTTTTTAGTATTGTATGTCTAAGTGTTGCTTGTTTAACTTTAAGAGTAAATTTCATGCACCCGGGTTCTATCTCGATAATAACTGAACCCATGATTTATTTTGTAATTTTTATCCTATAAAAAATTTTATTATAGAATTATTAAATTGAGAAATTGTTAAAAATATCTTATATTAATATATTCTGTAACTAGAAAAATGAATATTTCACATGACGTTCAAGTATTAATGAAAACTAATATGTTATGTTCATCTAAATATCAGTATTCAATGTTCCAACGCTAGATGAATGCCTCTCTAATATATGAGCACATTTTTTTTTAAATATCTACACTTGATGTATATCTTTCTAGTGTATGAGTTTACTCTATTTAGAATATTAGGCATGTGCCTAACATGTGACTGTGTTACGCATAAGCATAATTGGTTTAAAATGACTACATATAATACACGTCTGTGTCGTACGTGAATGTAGTTATTCCAACATTTCGACGCTTGATGTACATTCATACAACACTCGTGCATTCTCCTTTATTTGCATTCGCACTTGCTATGCACCGGTACAGTACAAGAGCGCTAGGGCACTAACGTTTTTTAGACATGAAATTTTTGATATAATTTTAACCTTTTTTATCAATGCCTCAATTCTTTTATAGAAGAGATAGAGGGAAAAAAATTAGTTACAAATTCTTAGGCTCTCATTATCCAAAGTAAAAAGAGATTCATTATTAAGAAAAACAAAAACTACTATCTTGAGATAAGATTATAAATTTTTCTCACCTAATATTTTTCTCAATTATTTATACAGTTGTTCCAACCTATAAATCTTCGGTGTGTCATTGGTAGTATGGATATTATATTTCAATAGTATGTAAACAATTACTAATAAATGAAGTAAGTCAGATGAAAAGATCAAAAGTTATTTAATTGTACTACTATAAATAAATCTTATAAATTTTTTGATAATAGTCACGAATTTAAAATAAATTGATTAAATTTTAATATGTCTATCTTACCAAAGTAGTAAATCGACTTTCATACTGTATTGTATTCACTAATTGAAAAAACTAAAATGATTTTACTTGAAAACTAATCAGTTTTTGATATTTTTCTTCAACATCAAAATCTGTGTATCATATTTTACTATTATGTTATATTTAATTTGGTACTTTTTATTTTTACCAAAATTGTATCTACACGTTTTTAAAAGTGAATATAT
>JAOVVI020017068.1:0-10706 GCA_028571085.2 Nepenthes alata | reverse complement strand
TTTTGTATTTGGGTAAACGCTCAAGTTACAAACGGAACTCTGCCCAATTTTCCCCAGAAAGTTATAATATTTATATGCTATCGATTTATTGACGAAGGATTATTTGAGAAAAATAATCCGGTTCGTCACAAATGTTGTCGTGTAAAAAGAGTAATATATATGAATAAAGTTAATAACGGATATAAGAATGTGAGATGTGATAAGATTTCTATTGGATTATTATTATTTGGGTTTTTCTTCCTTTGTTCTATTGGATTCTGGGCCGGTTCATATATTGACATACCCATCAAAACTGTAAATTTTGGCCACAAAATTTTGAAAGTGTAGAATGAAGGATAATAAAGTATTTGACAAGTTTTATACAATGTTTGAATAACATAATTAATTCAAGCTAAGTTGGGAAAAATCTTTAAAAAAAAAAATAAGTTCTTTGATTTTTATTTGAGCATATTTAACATAAGGTCACGACCATTGAAAATAGTAAGGACCATGAAGCAATTGAAACCGAAGAGTTTGTTAAATGTCTTCAAATATGAGTTATTTTGCCTACAATCACAACCCTTTTCCATTAAGACTGTCAAAAGAAAATTAGTTGATGACTCGGAGGATGAGTCAATGGATGACGAGGAGGTGGTACCTTTGTCAAACTGCATGGAAAATTTCGAAGAACAACATATTTCAAGGAAAACTTCAAGATTCTTGAGAGTAATAGGAATAAAAAAGGACTCTAAGAATAGAAAATATGAGGAGTTTAATATTTTTACTGCAATAGCTTTGGACATGTTAAAACGGAGTGTTTAATTTCAAGCATGACAAGGACAAAGTCATGAATGCATATCTTTCTGGTGAAGAGCCTGGAGGAAGTGACAGTGAGCATGGTGCTTCTTGTAAAGCACTCCATTTATGTGAAATTTGCCAACCGTATTGATTGTTATGGCAAGTCTATTATATGAATCGGATTATTTAGATAACTCTCAATGAAAAAGCTCTCAATCAAAATCCGAAGATGGTTTTGATAGCCTACAAGAAGCATACGAAGAGTCTTGATTCCATGAGAGGCTCATAACATAAACAGGAAATAAGGCTTTTTTAAGAAAGGTGGAAGATTAGAGAAAAAGAAGGTGAAAACTCTCTTGACAAGGAGATGACCACAAAATATCTGAATATTACGAACAAGGAACAAATAAAAGCTTCTAAAGGTGACCTTGAGAAATGTAAAGCTCATCTGCCTTGTTTTCTAAAAGCTCCATCCTAAGGATTGAGATTTTACAATCATAATTACTCTACCCCAACTAATATATGTACAGTTGGGATCAATGAATAACAAAAATTCAAAAATCAGGAACCCACCCCGAGACAATAAAATATTAATTGATGAAATCGACTTAAATTTCGGTTAATAAAAGATAGAACAAATGATAGAAAAATAATTCGGTCGATAAATTCTCAATTGATTAGGAATTAAATTAATTTCGATTGACAATAAAATAACCCGGTTACCAAATCTTCACCCGATTAATAACCAAATTCAACTCAACTGATTAAATAATAGCACAAATTAAATTAATCAAGTAAAATTTAACATACATGAATTTTATAAACACAATTAATTTGAGATCAAGTCCGGGGAACTGATTTAGGTTCAGGTGAAAAATTAGTATCACGGTGACTCGAAAGCTGCCATAACATTTAAATTGCCGCATAACAAAATTGGTAGCTAACACGTATAAGCATTAGGGTTCCAATTGCAATTAAAAGCAATTATAAATTTAGGAAATGGAAGGAATAAAAGAAAAGAGGGCCGGCCAAGTTAAGCCACACAACCCAAACCCCACCCAACACTTAGAAAACTTTAAGTCACTTCCGCTCCAACTAATTTCATGAATATTATAATGTCCCACTAAAATTTCATGAAATTGGAAATTTGAGAAGGGGGGGAACACGTCCTTAACCTCCACTAATGCCATTATGCTTAGAAAAAAATTTAGAAAAGGGAATTAGAGTCCAAGGTGCACACCGCATTAGCATAGGAAAAAAATAGATTAGTAGCTCCACTAACTCCTTTAAAATAATATATATATGGCACGTGTTGGGATATATTTTGAGGTATAAATACAGCATATTAGAGGGTACAAATACCTTCATTCGGCCCAAGAAAATGATAAGTGATATTAAAGAAAGGAAACAAATCAGCTGCAAATTTGTGCTGATCCACTCTGCTGTATATCGGGTTTGGACAACTGGAATGATTTGGTGGCCACACGAAATTAAATTGAAAATTGAGTCAACAAGTTTTGATATAAATGAATGATTAACGTAGGTAAGGGAGGAAAAATAGTAGAAAAAAACAAAGAAAAACGAAGCAAAAAAATAGAAAGAAAAACAGAAGGGAACTAAGTGCAAAACCAAAAGCAGTAAGAGACGAAGAAAATCAATTAAATATTTTGGTAAGTGTATTTGATTCCTTTCTTCCTTTGGTGCTTATTATTGATTATTCTTTCAAGTTTTATTGTTATAATACTTGTCTTGTAGTAAATCCTTAATCATATTATCATGAAACATGAGATATAGTCGGCTACATAATAGAGGCAGAATTTTCAGATAAAACAGCCTCTGTAATTTAGCTTAATCGGTGATCAAATGATCTCCAAATAATCTCAATTTTGGTATACAATAAGTTTAATATCTTACCTAAGTCGTGACCAAACAGCTCATAGAAATGAGCTGGACCATTCACTGAACCTGCCCTCACATAAGTAATAGACACAATATTGGTAGATTGTTAATATCCGAATTTGTAGCCTATAAATCGGGATCCAAATTTGCCAGGTAGGCTATCATATAAACTTAAGTGTATTATGATGATATTAAAGTGTCACCCTGTAAAATTGGACCCCAAATTGGTCGCCAAAATAGCAACCAGAATCTGCTGCATCATGAGATACTTTAGCAGAAAGCTTGTTCGTGAATTATGACCCCAACCGGTTAAAAAAATCAACTTGAACTGGCCAGGAACTAAACATAAACTAAAACATGAGTCTCTTAGATATAATAGGATTCCTTAGACCAACCAAAAGCGGGTCTAAAATTGGACATAAAACCAGTAAAAGAAAAACTAGTCCCTGAGCACCTTTGCTGATGCTAAATAGGCAGCTTGAAAAAAATGGATTGAACTGGGCCCAATTCGGTTGAACCGGTAGCCGACCTAGCCATTGTATGACCTAATAAGACTAAACTATTTACTAGTAAAACGGTCACCTCAAACTCCCTGAGATAGGTACTAAACTAGCCTCCTAAACTGGACCAAACTGATTTCGGCATCCTTGATGCTGAACCTGGTAGCTTGAAAAATGAAACCAAACCGGCCCTGAACCAGTTGAATTGGAACCCAACCAAACTAATTTATCAAGTACTAAGGTTAAACTATCCATCTGTAAAATTGTGGCAAACAATACCTCCGAATTAATACCGAACCGGGTCCCAGAAGCTACCAAGTCCCTCCATTAGCTTCCGGCACATGCTGGAATTAAGGCCCTAAACCGGTCCATTTCAGCCATTAAACTGGATAAATTGGCATCCGAATATTTATTAGGATAATATAAGATAATAATAAAATATTTGTAATAAAAATTAAGGCCGAATCAATCCCCAAACTGAGCCCTGAGCCAGCTAGATAAACTGGCTAGCATGCCGAATTTTAGTTCACGTACAGCAAACCGATTCATCAAGCTAGCTTATAAGTGTAGAAAAATCAAATTAGATCGACCCACGGACCAACCATTAACCCAGTCCCGAACCGGAAGCCGAGTCTTTAGAAAATTGTATTGAAACAAATTAGCAAAAGAAAATTTACCGAATTAACCTCAGAGTCGAATACCGAGTTAACCTCGGGGTGTAAAAGGAGGTACAAAAAAGTAGCTATAGGATGTCAGCTTTTGGTCCTATCTACTGGATGATGTAGGTAGTACCACCAACCTCAATGTGTAAAAGGAGGTAAAGGCCTTCGATTGTGGGGATATGCACAATCTATCCCTTCTTCGGGACGTAAATAAGGAAAATATGTCCTTAGATTGTGTAGGCTAACACAATTCTTTCTTCCACTGACGCTCTGTTAGTTAGTAAGGCCTACTAACCCTAATCCTTAAAAATAGATAATAAAATGACACTTGATAATTAAGAATTAGAAAATGAAAAGTTAAAGAAGTCAAAAGTTTATGCATGTTCTTGAATGATTTTGTTCCTCTGAATTATTTATTTATCTTAAATATAAATATGCATTTCTTTACTTTTATCTGTACTTTATTGAATATTTGACTCACTCCCTTACTATTTTCCTTGTTGGGGTCACTCTCATGTGGAAAAATGTCGGTTTGAAATATGACGGAGTGAATTTTTTGGAGAGAAAAATTAAGTAGAGAAAAATTCAGAAGATAAAATTCTCCGGAGAGGATTTCTCCGAAGTCAATCTCCGGAGAGAATTTCTCCGGAGTGGATTTCCGAAGTGGAAATCCAGGAAAGGACTATCGGAGTGCATTTTTTAGAGTGAAAAATGCCGGAGTGCATTTTGGAGTGAAATGCGGGAGTGCGTTTTCCGAAGACGAAAATGACAGAGAGAAAATTCGGAGTGAATTTTCGGAGTGCAAGAGCCGAAGTGGCGCTTGCTGGCAAGAAAATTCGGAGTGGATTTTTGGATAGCAAAATACCGGAGTGGCATTTGGTGGTGGAAATCCGAAGTGGATTTCCGTAGAGCAAAATGCCAGAGTGACATTTGGCGGTAGAAATCCGGAGTGGATTTCTGGAGAGCAAAATGCCGGAGTGGCATTTTGCTGAGGAGATTCGGAGAAATTTTCAGAGTGCTTTTGCAAAGCAGGTAAGAAGCTGGCGACTAAACAGTAGAAGTCGGTCAACGGGATGTTGACCAGTTGTGAAGAGAAACTGGTCAACAGGATGTTAACCGGCTGTGAGGAGAATTCGATCAACTGATGATTGACCATCCACAAGAGAAAGCAGTATGGCACATGGGTGCCAACTCTATAGAGTGGGCGCCGTCTCTATAGAGCACAATGATTTATAGAGCAATTTTATATTGTTGATGGTAACAGGTTTGGTCGTGTATGTAATATCGTTGAAGGTGATTGCAAAATAATATATATGTACGCAGCATTGAAACGGTGTGTGTGTAAGTTTCTAAGTGTGTGAGAGTGTGAAGAGAGAAAATTATGAGTGAATTGTGCTCTTACTCTCTATTTTCTTCTCCTGGGGTTTGTGTAGCCAAGGATTTCTGTAACCGCAAAACTTATATAGTGAAATTTGTTTATAGACTAAGTGTCCCATGATTTTTTTTCTTATTTGAGAAGGGTTTTCCATGTAAAATCTCGGTATACTCATTCTCTTCCTTATTCCTCTTTTCTTGTTGTGTGTGATTGTAAGATTGTCATCACTACCATTATCCTTGTTCTAACGTCATTTTTTCCAACATTCCTAACCCCTCAGATGAAATGTACAAGTTTGTATCTGGTGATCAGGATTAAAGTTATAAGATAATTAGGATTTGATGGTGATGTAATGTGAATTTAATGTCATATTGTAGTGTCTTGTAAGGGAGATTTGATATTAAAAAGTCATGTATACCATCTTGTAATGAATAAAAGAAAAAACATTATATACGATGTTAGTGTTGATCATTTTAGTTATGCTTCCGTTAATGGTTATGATTATTATTTATACTTCCGCAAATTTTTTTGGTAATGATTTTTGGGTTCTAGTAGTATCTCTAAAGAATCCGACGCCGTATTCAAATCATATAGGGTTGAAACCACTTGAAATTGTATCATATGAATCATGTATATAATAATGATATATTTATGAACTTATATATAGTATGACATCTCATGAAGTGTAAAAAAGGAAGTGAAACGTCACATCCATGAAGCTAAACCGCATGCTTGGAATGTGCTAGGTTGTTCAGAACAAGAAATAGTTCGGTTTTATTGAAATTGGCTCACAAGTGACCCACCAAACTAAAATTGTCTTTATTCATGCTGCTTTAGGTAGCAAAGAAAAAGAAGTTGGTACTTAATTTAGTGGAAGAAATCAAGAGAAAATGCCCATACGTTTGTCCCCAACGACTCAATCTTTAGATGTTCTTGCGAATGATGCACTCACATAAGACATTTTGTATTAGGAATTTTGTCCCCACTTGTCATGGTTAATTGTAGATGGGTGATATACACTCTTTCCGTATTGAATTCTTTTGTAGACCTTGATCCATACCGTCACTTTCACCTCCACTAACCAACCTCAAATCTAGCATGCTAGAAAAGATTAGTCGATCTAAATGATTTGGGTGAACAAAAAGTGACCAAAAGACTGTTTTTATTCTTTCCATCACCTATAGTGAGCCTGGTACAGCGTTCAAGTGTTGTGGGATCTGAGTCATAAGACTCGTACAATGTCCACACAGACTGTTTCTAGATTTACCACTCCACATCTTTTGCAACTACTAGATTTGCTTCCACTTGTGTTGCTGCAGTCTGGGTGGCCATATTTGGCTTCACTGTTATAGGTTTATACATATTCCTACTCATAGGATCATTGGAATTCACCTCACTCAGTTTTAGAGATTAGCGCATCAAGTGCATCGATTGAAGTAAGTTGTTTTCCAATTTGACCATGAGGGTCAAGAAAGAGGAATAGATGCATTATAAGCACAATATTTGGCTGGTCAAGCCAAGGCATCTTGTGCTGCTCTTTGAGTAGTGTCCTCATGCATTACACATGCATTTTGGGATGTGTCTTGCACGTGGATTAGGGTGCATCTGTGTCTATATTTGTGAAAGTGTAAATATTTTTTTCCAAATAAAAAAAATAAAAATAGGACACTCAAAAAGTTTCTCAAAAATAATTTTTCTCGAGTGATTGATTTGAAGTCCATTTTATGCATGCCCTTAACTAGATGTAAAGTTGTCTGTTTGATTCATTTTGGTACTCCACGAAAGGGATTTGTTATAATTTAGTTTGTATGATTTTAGATTTCACGCAATGTGTGATATTAATTGAGATTTTGACCGAATTTATAAATTTTAAGTTGATAGTTCTAAACATGATAGAGTAACCATGAACTCAAATTGGCATTGGACTAGTTGAATCTAAGCTATAAAATATCAATCCCAATAAAATTTTGTAAGATTGTAAATTTCAAGAACTCCAAACTCATGCAACATTTGAAAAATTAAAAAGAAAATTTTGAGTACCTCAATGTTAGAACCAACATTTGAAAAATTAAAAAGAAAATTTTGAGTACCTCAATGTTAGAACTAAGATAGGGAGAGAAAAAACATTGAAATGGTCATAAAAGAGTTGAGTTGCACTTTCTTTTTTGAGGAATTTCAACAAAGCACGTCGGGTGATTTTATTGTTAAAAGATAAGCTCTTCTCACAATTAAAGGTTTGTATGTTGTACTTTGTGTTCATCACTTAGTAGATAGCCTATACCTTATGTTTTAATCTAAATTGTTTCTTCAACAATTTCATTCCAATTGAAAGAATTCAAAAACGATTAGCGGATGAATGCACTTATTTTAGGTTCACTTGTTTTTGTGCCTGTAATGTCTTGTCTTCTCATCATGCATATACATTCGTTCATAGGAATTGAGGCATTTTCATTACTAAAAACAAAAAGGGGAATCTTATCAAATATTTGTGTTCATCCTTTCTATGGATTTTATTTCTTGAGGTGTTTTCACCTTTCACCGGTGTATCATACTTAATTGTAAATCACATTTGCAGAGGGTTTGTGATTTAAGATCATGTCATTTGGAAACGACTGGTCCCTTTGTTCATTCATGTTAAAAGCGAGATTTTATCTTCCTACTGAATTTAATTATTTTATTTCTGGGTTTAATATCCTGTTACTATTAACTAAAAAATTTTATAATTATCTTGCATGCGTTGTTATTGTTGTCTCTTATATTTTGGAGAGATTATAATATAGGGGAATCGCCATTTGTATTTTGATTGGCCGTTATTGCAGTCAGCTTTGATTATGATTGTACCTCTTATGCATGGTCACATCTATCTTTTTGGTGAGGAGATTTGAATTGATGTTCCCGTATGCTTCACTAGGCATTGTTGTTGAGTTCATTGTAGGTTATAGAACCAATACATAAGATGTGGTGGCAGTTAAAATTTGTGTTTGTTATATATTTTGAGGGTCATAAGTTGTTTAGTGACTAAACTTTCAAATGGGAGATGGTTAAATATTTAGAATTGCTAAATTCTATGATCGAAGCATAATTCTGATTTCAAGCTCGGTGCATTTTTGGTCTTCAAGTTGCTAGCTATATGCTCTAGCGACTTCAAATCGCGAGACACATGCTAGATGTAGACTCAAGCAATGCTCACTTGATGGATTATCTGATCTTGCAAGAGCAACATGCTAGAGTTGCTCAAGCAACAGTTGTCCAATTGCTTGTCCAAGATAGATGAAGAAAGGCAACACAAGCAACGTAGATAGTCGATTAGGAGTTTATGTATTGTTATCATCTGATGTAATGTGACGGGATGAATAATTTTTTTTATTCCGTCATTCATAATACAGGATCACAGATGTCATCTAAGATCCGTATACTTTTAACCATAAGAAGTATAGTGGAAGTTACTCTAACATCTTACGGAAACATTCATATTCATTCCAAAGTATTTATTTCCGAATACATAATCAAAGATGTCTATCTAAACAAGTCATTACAATAATATTCTCCAAAATAAGTTTCTGAGTCTTTAATAATTCTTCAGACAAGCTCTAATCACTCCAACTTGTCAGGCACAAGCTCTAAGTCTCATCTGGAGGGGGAAAAATAGAAAACAGTGAGCCGATACCCAACAAGGTACATGCAGGTATATAGTAAAACATGTATGCGGAATATAACTCAACAAAACAGATACTATCACACATAAAGTTACAAATGTCATAAGAAAGTGATTTATAACAGAAGCATGATGTACACGTATATAGAACTGTTAGAAAATAGAAACGGTCTTCGGAAATCAGAAATCAATATACTTATTTTTCAGAAAGTAAAAGTCGGTCTTACTTTTACAGAAAACTCATATTTATCAGTAAAGGAACCCACTAGTAGGCCCTACTAGCGAAGGGGGCGAATAATCGAGGATAGATTGTGTTCTATTCACTCCACACAATCTAAGGCCACACACACTAAACAGAAATATCCCATCTCACGGGATCTTCCCCAACCCATAGGGGGATGGAACAGAACAAAAGCTACCCTCCATATTGTAACGCCCTGAGGAGGACCGGACCACATATAACTGAATGGATAGAGTTGCCCTAAGGCCACACACACAGAAATATGCCATCTCACGGTATCTTCCCCAGCCCATAGGGGGATGGAACAAAATAGAAGCTACCCTCCACATTGTAACGCCTCGAGGAGGAGTGGACCACGTATAACTTTATGGACAGAGTTATCCTCGATTACCACCATAATGTTCTAAGGCGCATCCCGGAGAACCTTACCTGACTGCATATCAGTCTTATAACAGAAATAGAATACTTCCTTCTTATTACTTACTGAAAGCATCAGTCATACTTTCTTATTATCTTCTTATCGCTTACCGAAAATTATTTTCAGTCAGAAACATCACAATTTACCATTCAGAAATTGTGTACAGAATATCTTAAGGTCGGTTCAAAAATTATATATTTAAAGCCGGAGTTCATTTTCAATACAAAGCCGGAGTTCATTTTCAATATAAAGCCAGAGTTCATTTTCAATGAAAAGCCGGAGTTCATTTCCAATACAAAGCCGGAGTTTATTTTTAATACAAAGTTGGAGTTCATTTTTCTCAAAGGATAAATTTCATTAAAAGCCGGAGTTCATTAAAAATTGGGGTTCATTTTCCTCAAAGGACGGAGTTCATTAAAAGCCGGAGTTCATTAAAAATCGGAGTTCATTTTTCCTCAAAGGACGGAGTTTATTAAAAGCCGAAGTTCATTAAAAATCGGAGTTCGTTTTCCTCAAAGGACGGAGTTCATTAAAAATGGAGTTCGTTTCATCAAAATTCGGAGTTCAAAAGCCGAGGTTCTTTTTCATCCAAATCCGGAGTTATTTTTATCAACAAAAATCAGAGTTCAAAAGCCGAAATTCTTTTTTTTTCTCAAAAGCTGGAGTGCTTTTCGGACGGAGTGCTTTTCACTCAAAGGGACGGAGTACTTTTAAAAGCCGAAGTTTCATAAATTCGGAGTACTTTTCACTCAAAGGACGGAGCACTTTTAGAAGCCAAAGTTTCATAAATCAGGAGTACTTTTTACTGAATGACGGAATACTTTTAAAAGCCGAAGTTTCATAAATTCGGAGTACTTTTCACTGAAAGATGGAGTACTTTTAAAAGCTAAAATTTATAAATTCGGAGTACTTTTTACTGAAAGCCGAAGTACTTTTAAAATCCAAAATTCATAAATCCAGAATACTTTCACTCAAATGACGGAGTGCTTTTTATTATGGAAAAATCGAACTGATTCTTTATTCAAGGAAAAATCGAACTTAATTTTCATTAATGAAGAACTGAACTTCTTTTAAGCATGCGGTTAACAGATATTTTTCTTTAGACAGATATCGCACATACATAATTATACGCTAATCAGATATACTTACGATGCAACATGCATATACTCGCATTAAATC
>JAOVVI020017067.1:0-10706 GCA_028571085.2 Nepenthes alata | reverse complement strand
TAATTTGTCTCATAGTGCAATTATACTCTTAACTTTTTAAGTTGTTCGATAACTTGATCACCCAACATTTTGGTCATTCGACCTATTATTGAAGCATTTGAATATTGCCCAATTCATGGTTTCTTAGTTTTTGAATTGTGCAACAGATAGCTTAGTTTTGACAATTCAGACGCTTCACATTAATTTTAACCATGGCCGGTGAGTTCGTACCATCAATTTAATAAAAATTATAAATAAATAAATAAATAAATATATATATATATATATATATGACATTAAGGATATATAATATCTTTTTTTATTTTTTAAAATGATTTCCTGCCAACATTGAAATAAAGAAAAAAATATCTATCTTATTTTTTTTATTAGTTTTCTTAAATTAAATTGTCGTAGAAATACACATGACCTAAATGTTGGCTGTGGCTAGTGTAATAGTAAATGGCATCACCATGAAATTGAACTCTGATTTTTTTATTTTTAAAAAGAATTTAATAACTTGAAATTTAAAATAAATAAAATCTCGAAAATAAACTTTTAAGAGTTTTCAACTATGAATCTAAAATATTTTAAAAATTTACAGTTTTATGAAAAAAAATAATAATAAATGAGATTTTATTGGACATTAAATAAAAAAAAATCAAATTAAAAACAGAGGAAGCAACGTAAGTGAGTTACATCTAGGCCGTCGATTGGACCTTGCCTGGGTGGGCGTCGTCTTATGCGCTTGTTGACCTTTTGAGTGCCGATTAAATAGACAAATACTAATCTTTTGTTTATCTGACCTAAATAATTATATTATATTATATTAATATTCAATTTAAAAAATTCACGCGGTGAAACCCCTACCATAGAGAAGATTTGAAAAGGGACCACACGGCTATAAAATATTTATAATTAATTTCAGCATATATTAAATGTAATAAGTTTTTAAAATATATAATAATTATATATTTTTAATAATAGATTTATATTATTAATAATATTATATATATATTTTTATACATAATAAGTACTAGTAAGAGACTTGGACCATATAAGCTTCTAGACTTGTTGAGCCGTTGATGGCTGGCTGCCTGCCGCTAGAGACTCTTCCCTCTGGATTTTGAAAGGGCGGACCACGCCATCACTGACGTCTGCACTACGTTATTATTATTATTATTATTTTTTTAAATAACAAATATTATTTCTCTCTGTTTCTTAAAAAAATATTATTAAAAGGACACTATCAGTTTTTTAGTATTTAATATACAATATCTTATTTATATTATATATCAAAAATAAAAATAAATAAGTAAACAAATAATATCATATCAATAAAAAAAAATTAAAATCTGACAAAATATTTATATTTCTTAATCGCCAAGCAAGCATATTAAGTGAGTCAAAAGTCAGAACTAAGTCGGTTCTATGTAGCTACGTCTTAGAACAATATAAATACTCGAAGAGGAGAAGAGAAGAGAAGAGAAGAGAAGAGAAGAGAAGAGCATAAAAGAATCAAATATCCACTCTGTAAAGAGCAAATCTATTTGCTATTGCTAATTTTGATTGTTGACGCCATGGTTGTACCAGTATTAACCTTGAAAAGGAGCAGAGAAGAATTGGAGAGGGAAGTCTGGGCCAACTGCTTCCGTCTCGTCTCTCGGATTGAACAATCCGATTCGTCAACGGCATCGGCTACCTCCACGCCCGACCGCCTCTTCGTCTGCAAGACGTGCGATCGGAAATTCACATCCTTCCAAGCTTTAGGAGGCCACAGAGCAAGCCACAAGAAGCTGAAGCTATCGATCGGAGATGAGGCCTGCGGTTCGCCGCCTGCGAAGCCTAAGGCGCATGAGTGCTCGATCTGCGGCGTCGAATTCCCGATGGGCCAAGCGCTGGGAGGTCATATGAGAAAACATAGAGCTGCTCTGATGAAGCCAGATGAACGACCGCCCACGCTGCCTCGCGACGATGAGAAAAAGCTAGAGCCGCTGCCGCTGCCGTTTCCGTTAACGGTGCCGGTTTTGAAGAAGTCTAACAGTAAGAGAGTTCTGGGCTTGAATTTAGATTTGGATTTAGAGTTGCGATTAGGCATTGGAATTAATTGCTAGTTCTCTGATCCGTTCATATGCTGTAATTAGATTTCCGGTAGTACGTGCGTATTTTTTAAGAATTTATTTATTTGTTTATTATATAGTCCATATTTCAAAAATTATGTATCTGAAGCTCGTCATCTAATTTTTAATAATCTTTCATTTTCTTATCAAAAATTCAAAAACAATTATGAAAGCTTGTTATTTGATCTTATTAAGTTGTCATTAATTCTCCAATAAATTAGAAATCATTTTAGGTTTGAAGAAGCATTTTTTGATGCTAAAACTTCATTTATAGGGAGGTGGGGGCAGTTTATTATTCATGAATGCTGGATATGTTGTTGTCTAAGCACATAAAATATTTTTTGCATTTTGTATTTTATTCTATTATTATGGAAATTATCACTTAGCGTTATTGGTGGAAATGTAGAATCTATCATCTTTAAAATAGCATGTATTTCTCTCTTCTTCTTTCCTACATGAATGTGAATTTTTTTTTTCATTTTTGTTGTAACTTACGTTCATACTAACTAATACATTTCCGACTCCGAATTGTTAAATGAATTAGGAAACCGTTTGATCTTTTCGGTAGGTCGAGTTAAAGCGGGTTCATTTTTTATTATTTCAAACCTAAATCCTGCACACTATAACTGACAAATAAAAGATTAGGGGATGGCGGGGACTTGCTTCCTAATATATCATCCAATACTCAAGTTAAAAAAAATTTTCAAGCAAATAGAAAGATAGGAAGATGAATGAATAATGTATAGATACATATTTTGGGAGATTGAGTGTTTACGAAAAGTTAAATTTTAATGAGTACGCTCGATTGGGAAACAGTTTAGAAATAGAGGATTGAATTAGCGATCAGGGAACCGCTTAATCTTTTCAATAAGTTGAGTTAAAGCGGGTTCATTCTTTGTTATTTCAAACCTAAATCCTCCACACTACAACTAACAAATAAAAGGTTAGAGGATGACGAGACTTACTTCCTGATATGTCATTCAATACTCAAGTCAAAGAATTTTCTCAAGCAAATAGAAAGATAGGAAGATAAATGAATAATGTATAGACACATATTTTGGGAGATTGAATGTTTACGAAAGGTTGAGTTTTGATGAGTACGCTCGATTGGGAAGCTATTTAGAGATAGAGGATTGAATTTCGATGAGTGTATTTGACTAAGGAGCGATTTAGAGATGGAACACTGAGCTCCATTGGGTGTGCTCAATTGGGGAATGGTTTAGAGATAAAATACTAAACTCTGATGAGTGCGCTCGATTAGTATGTGGCTTTAAAATGGGCGCCTATGCATTTGCGGGTTGAGTGGCTTGAGAAATGATATACTCAAAAATAGAGTGATTTGAAAGAAAGCGGTTTAATACTTCAGGGATGTTAAGGGTAGGAATTCTTTGTCCTCTCTTTTTTACCGCAGGGAAGAAGAGGGGTTTATAAATTTGGAGTCGGTGTAGCCTTCCTTGAGCCTCACGGTTAACATCCATTACCCTGAAGGTTCAACTGAGCTGTTTCCTCGAGCATACCTCGAGGTAAGTATGGCAATTATAAATTTTTCTTACAAACATTGGAGGATTGTACTTGCCTTTTCGAAATGATATGCTGTATAGGCAGTTATTTTACGGATCTTTACTAAGCTATCAGGACAGTTGTTGTGGCCATTGAGTTGAAGGAGCCTTTGCTGATTAGCCCTAACTGTTCGTTTATCGTTGAATGGTGCAAGGTTATACTTTTCGGATCAGCCTTAACACCTGTTGAACATTGAGTTAATGGAGCGTTCCATTGGGCTTTCTTTTTTTGGAGCCTTGGATTCAAATGAGTTTTTGTTGGACTATAACTTTCAGGACACTCTTCCCTCGCAAGCCTAATTTTGGATTGGTCCGTAGATTACTAGGCCCATCACTAACCAATATTTTTTTTCATTTGATAAGTAGAAGTTTTATTTTATCAAAAATTATGTATACAAAGACTTTGAAAATATAACAATTATTGAAGTACTCAAAATAATTTAACCCTAAAAATCAACGAAAGCTCTTTGCCGAAATACATGAAACCCTTGTGATTGATAAATCTTTTGGATTTTATTGACTAAAAAATACAACTTTGTATTATAGTTAGTTCATCACTAAAAAAAAAAAAATAAAGCCAAAATGAGAGTTTAAAGATTAATAAGGTAAAACTAGCCAAATTAAATAAGTATTAAGGAGATGATTATCATCCTTAATCTGATACTTGTTAAATAGAAAATTATAAATAATTTAGATAGTCTTATTACTGTTAAAGCTAAATTCAATGTTAAATAGGAGCATTTTGGTCCTTTTAAAAAAAATAAATTGTGACTACAATGACTAATCTGAACCATAAGGGTTAACCACCAATTTTTAGTAACAAAAGTTTCCCCTTTTCTTCTTTTGCCCTCCTCCCTTGCCCACTAACGTGGTTAATTCCTCACCCTTTTTTTTTTAAGAAAAATGAAAAATTCGCTTCCATTCCTTCTCATGAACAAACCCTAACCAAAATAATCTCTTAATAAAAGAGTATAGGAATTTTTTTTTTCTAATTTTGTTATCTAGTACTGATTTTCAAAGTTCTATTCTTGACTTTATTTAGCATTAATTTTATACCCCGCACAAAAAAAAAAATTGTAACGGATTATCTTAGTAAAATTTAAATAATTTGTAAGAAATACAAGTCATCTGTCATGACCTTTTTGCCTATGCAGTAGCCTTTTGAATCGAATTCAATTGCTTTTACGAGTACTGTGATCAAACTTTTTTCACTTGAGAGATTTTTATACCCATCAAATAATTAATATTAAAAAATAAATAGATAAATAATAAAAATTATATTAAATAATCAAAATAATTATTTAACTATTAATATTTATTTATTTAATTTATAGTTATAACTCTTGGATGAATATGAAAACATCGTTACCGAAAAATCTCGACGACTCCATTTTTAAATGTCTTATACATTCTTACCATGTATTATACAAGACATTGCTTTCATAACATAATCTGTGACAACTAGATTATACAACGACAACTTCGACATTGCACCAAGCCTCTATGGTGGTGACCACCGGGTCACTAGGAATGTACAAATGAAAAATTCAAAGGTTTAACTACATACGGACATCTTTAATAATATAATGTCTCATCCATCTATTCGTATTTGCATCATCCAAGGATGCCCGAAAAATATCGGGTCACCAAAATATTTCTCAAATCCAATATATTTCCCTCCAGATAGAACATTCAAAAGAATGTTGTCCTTACTTTTTGCGGCCAATGCCCTCCGTGGCTCAATAAAAGCGAATGTAAGGAGGGGAGGAAGACAATTACGTCTGCAAACACGCTACAATTTTCCAATGATAAAAAACTAAGATTCACACAGTGACAGAGAGGTTTGAGAGAAGAATGAAAGTAAGATTACAAGGACCAATCATAATGCCCCCTCTGCCCAGTCAATGTAGTGGTCTGCTCGGCCTTAAGAGCTGCAGCAGGCTGATCTTTGGGCAGCTTGATTAGCTGCAGCTGCTGGGTCTGTTTGGTTAATCTTGATTGCTGCAGGATGCTGCAATCAAAAAATCATCAAATACTTCAGAAGCTGCTAGAGTTTTAATATCTAAAGAATTCTGTACACAAAACCTTATTATTATTGATTTTTTGAACTATTTCACTTGATCGATATTATTTTTTTATTGGAAATTCTGACAATACAACTCCTATCACTATTTTCATAACAGTTTTTGTGGCCTGTGCTGTGCATCCCCATGAAGTTGCATGCCAGAGACAGCTAACTGAATAATAGGGTGGGAGCTGACGAACAAGAAACAAAATCAAGAGTATGGCTTCACCAGCTGGGGCCATTGACTAGCATCAGCAGCAGAGTCCTCAATTCTGGCCTCAGCCAGCACAGGCATATGAGGGAGAGGAGTGGAGATAGGCTAGCAAGAGGAGGAAATTTAGCAGGAAACCCCATAGTCATATGTCTTCTATCAACAAGTTAGATCTGACATCAACCCTGTATGTCTCATTCAAACCCTCCCTTGCATTAAGACCCAAAAATAGTGGGAACATATATCTTCTAAGAACGATTTAGATCTACCCTTCTCATCCTTCTAAGCCCCTATCTCATAGGAACCATCCATTGTACTTACACTGACACTCACGCACCCCCATAACTGAAGGCATGAGATGACAATGCCTACCTCTGCCCTTGTATCAGTATCTGCAAGCCTTTGTTTTATGTCCTTTGCTATCGAAAAGAATACTTCCTCCACATTTAGATTTGTCTTTGCACTCTGCAATACAAATAACCAGTCAATAAATCTAATATAGAGTCGTCAAACAGCAGGGATACATATCAATATTCTCACATATAACTTACCGTTTCGAAGAATTTAATCCCATACTCATCAGCAAGTGCTTTTCCTTTAGATGTAGGCACCACCTAAAGAAATATAGATAGAGAGTCACTAATCGCCATCGTCATTGATCTACATAATCTTGATTCAGAAAAAAAAAAAACTGACCAACTAAACTTGCAACAGCTAATCCTTATTTGACATTACATAAACTACCCAGAAAACTTTCATGCCTGAAATAGGTTTTCACTTGAAAGTAGTATTTTAAAACACAAACCAAAATGCCAAGCTAATCCGTCGCTTACCCGTTTGCTCTCATCCATGTCTGCCTTGTTTCCAACCAGTATCTTGTTGACATTGTCAGAAGCATGTTGTTCAATGTTGCGTATCCAGTTTCTAATGTCTGAAAATGGCGTATGCAAGAAATCTAAGACAAAATATTGAGCCTAAGAGATTCATTTTCAATTTAAATTTATGTTTAAAAGCAAAAATTCTCAACAATTCCAAGCTTCAGTATTTAGTTGAAATAATAAAAAGCAACAACTCTGAGAAGCAGTAAGGTAGAGGATCCCAATTCATCTGAGTTGTTCGGCACACCAGTACATGTTCGTGGTCAGCACACAAATATACATAGAAAGGGGAAAGTGGTTTGATTCAATTATGCAGTTGAGATGCTGAGAGAATTACTGTTAAAAGATGACTCATCAGTAACATCATACACCAGCAAAATACCCATGGCTCCGCGATAGTAAGCTGAAAAAGAAAAACCATAGAGGAAGGTTAGCGGCAAGGACATATATTGCCCCTATGTAATTCAAATATGCTAATAACATCAGGAATACGATGATATGGCAATCCAACTCAGCAATTGGGAGGGAAAAAATACCAATATATGTAAAATAAAATGAAATTACCAGTTGTGATGGTCCTAAAACGTTCCTGACCAGCTGTATCCCATATCTGGAGCTTAATCCTTTTTCCATCAAGCTCAATGGTTCTGATCTTAAAATCAATACTGCAAGAGGAATTAGAGTTGCAATATAAGGTATATTTCATATGTTCCTAGCACAATCATTCAGCATTTCATTACATATCCAAACAAGCATACCCAATGGTTGTGATAAAACTAGTAGTGAAGGAACCATCAGAGAAGCGCAAAAGAAGACAACTTTTACCTACACCTGCAAAAGTAATCAACCAGGAGCATCTAAGTCCATCATGCATTCTCAGGCAAAAAATATTTTTATTCTGAACTATGTACTTTACAATCGCAATAAAATACTTAAAGCAACAGAAGAGACGGTGCATGAGTACTGTGACTAGTAGTTTGTTTTATGATGCAAGCTTTTGAGATACTCCACGCAACCAAGATATGGGTAGATCAATTTACAAAAAAGACATCACCCAAATTTAAGTCGCTCCAAGCAGATTTGTCATTGTAATGCTAGAAGCAATTATCTTTTGGAGCAAATGCTAGGGACAAATATATTCCAATGTAATAAACAGAAAAAAGGTTCTTCCTCTTATAAAATGTACTTATAATGTCTGAAAGGCCATTTGGCCATTCCAAACAATGCCACATATTTATGCAAAGTTTGGTTTTCCCCTTTCAATGTGAAAAACTATGTAAAAATGTTAAAAACAGATAAATCTAAAAATATGTTATGTTTAGATAAGAAAGAAGACTATTATTAAAATAGAACCACGCAAAATGATGGGTGACCCTGATTAAAATTTGCCAAACTAGGATCCGCCGTTTTTGTCCCAAGAATGCATGGAAGAACTTCGTAAAATTGTAAAATCCTCAAATAAACCTCACGGGACCTATCGACAAAATTTTTGATTTACATAGTTGTATGCCATGTGAACCAAACATGATACATATGATAAGTTTCCATAATTTTACTGTTTACTCATTTTTATTTTTCAATAGTTTACACGTTTTCTTTTTCCGATGGTTTACCGCAGTAAAATTTTAAACCAAACATAGCACCAAATGTTCCTATCTAAATGCTGCCAAAATAATCCTCCTGTCACAATAAAACTGATCTCGATAGGACTGCCTTGCCTCTGTGGCCAGAATTGGGATCAGCATTAGATCACCTCTTCATCCAATGATATTCAAAAGCCCTCTGCCCAACTCCGGCGCATGTTAATCAGTAACAACAGACAACTTTCAAAACCCTCCGCATTGTGAATCCCAGCATAGCAGCGTCTAGTCATCTAGACAAAATTCAAAACAAACTGAACTCGAGTACCTCACGTCACAGCAAATTCAAGTACTAGATCTACAACAATGGCGACTGTTTGTACATAAAATACGCACGAGTTATTTGAACCTTTCAGATTAACAACCTGAGATCTATAAAATACGCACCACTGTCGCCTATTAAAAGGAGCTTGATGAGGTAGTCATAATCAGCCCGAGCCCTCGCAGGTGGAGCAGCCATTGATAAATAACTCAGAAACCCTAGATATCAAGCAATAATGCGTTACGACCCCAAAAGAAATGGCAAATCAAGAGTAAATCAAATCAACGGTGAGAAATGAGTTGACAACCATAAAAAAAACCTGTACCAGATCAAAAATAACGGCCTAAACTGCAGAAAACGGAGAAAGAGAGAGAGAGAGAGAGAGAGTTATTTTAAGAAAGGATCCGCCATGGATTCAAGAGAGATAAAGGGTGGATACCAGATCAGAATCAACAAACAAAACAAAAGAACGAGTTAGAGAGAGAGAGGGAGAGTTACTTGAAGAAAGAAACCGCCATGGAATTGGCTGGAGTAGGAGAAACGGGGTGGAAGAGGCGGTTGTTCTTACCAAAAAGGAAACAACGTTTGTGGATAAATTTACGGCGCAGCTCGATGGCCCGGCACTCACCCCTCCCACTTTTTCCTTCCTTACCACAGATGAAGTGGGAAGGCGATTATACATAAAATATAGTAATTATCGTCGTTTATATTTATATTTTTTTCTATTTTTTGGTATTTTTAATAAACCTTTTTTTAATATATATATATATGAAAAGCGAAGGACCTTAAAAGTAAGGCTCAAGAAAGTCAGACTTATAGGACTAGTCATCTTTTCGGATATTTTCAAGCGCCTACGTGTTTATAGATCCAACATTTCTGATTATTTTAAAAATAATATTTAAAATATAAATATACATATAAAAAATATTTTATATTAATATATTTTATAATTTAATCAAGTAATTTTTTAAAGTATTATTAATCATAGTAAAGACTAATGCCTAATAGATGTCAGATACTCACAAATTTGTAAGTTTCGATATTCACGTATGACTTGCACTTGATCCATGCATGTGCATATTTTGTTTAAATTGCTCAAATTTAATGTACGTTTAAATAATAAGGAAACGTAATTTATAAATATTGCATGCATTTAATGTGTAACCAAGCAACACACATGTGTAAGGGCATAGACTTCTTGCTTGATGCACACTTATATAGTGCACGTATGCCGAGGAGCAGACTTCTTCTTTGCTTAAAAAAATATTTTAAAAATTACTTAGCCAAATGAAAAAATATATCAATATAAAATATTTTTAATAACATTTTTAAAAAAAATTATTTATTTATTATTGAGATTTAACATCAAGGCTTTTGCATTTTACATTTGTCTATAACATTTCCTTGCTCTCCCTCACTATACACACCTATTGGAAAGTAATAATCTTCGTTTAGACTTAAGTAGCATAAAAATTAGGATTTAATGATATGCAGAGATTCTATCACTAGTGAAATAATATCAATAAGAAGACAAAAAAGTATCCAATTTAACCGTTGAAGGCAAATCTAAATAATTTTTTTTATAGGAATTATAAGTTGAGAATAAGTTAGCTAATATTTACTGCATCTATATTACCCAAATTATAAATTAATTTTTTTAGTGTATTGCTTTCATTACCTTTAAAAATCTAAAGGATTTTAATCGATAAATATGATTGATAGTACATATTTATTTAATTTTTATTTAGATTTAAATATACTTTGTGTGTATTATATATTATCATATATTTTATTTTTATAATTTTTTAAAAAAATTAAAATATATTATTTAATATATAATATATTAAAATAATTTGGGATTTTTTAGCATTTTTTAACATATAATATAAAATAATATAATTTTTAAATAACTTTTCAAATTTATAAAAATATTAGGATTTTATAGTGAATGTACCCCATCTCACGTCAACCTAAAAATTAATTCATTACCCATTT
>JAOVVI020017065.1:0-10707 GCA_028571085.2 Nepenthes alata | reverse complement strand
ACAGAATTTCCAAAGAAGAGGAGGTTCAGCCAATGAAGAACAGCAGAATTTTCAGGGGCAAACGTTCCTCTTTCTTCTTCATATCTTCTTTAACTTTTTCTAGAACATGAACTCAAGGATTTTCAAGTTAGTAATTCATTCTATCATGAACTAAATTTTCTTGCTAGGGTTTTTTTATGTAGCCAAAGTAGGACTATGTTTCTTTGAATTTACTTCATGTAATGATTTTTTCATATTATAATTACTTATCTTTTTGCTCAATACTTTTAAATGATTGATCAACATTTTAATGAATTGATGATGTATGTTAGGGCCGCGAGGAAACTCATACATTTTCTTGATCTTGAGAGAAATAACATGGATTTCATTGTAGATAGGAATATACTACGTGGACTCATTCAATTTTGAATGAGACAAATTGATTCAAATAATTTTATTTACATACAAATATAGTGAATAGATTAGTAATTAAAGTTTTAATGTAACCCGAGAGACAACATTAATCAGTGGAATTGTCTTAATTGTCATAATTGAAGAATTTTTAACATGAGTAATTCAAGATGTTATATAGGAATACTTAGGTGAACTCAATAATACGCTAGTAGCTTCTCATTATTCTTTGCATCGGTTATTTTAGAATTCATAGTCTAATTTTTAGTCTTTTTTTCCTCTTTCATTTCAGTCATTTAGATGAAATTGGGATAAAAATAATTTTGGTAACTAGTTCAGCATTCAACCCCTTGAGAAATGATACTCACTTATCATTATATTACTTGTTATGATATCATGCACTTGCAATTATCAACAACAAAAAATCATATTTTTGGAACTATTTAAGAGATTCTTTAGGAACCAATAGTAGTCAAGTTTATACAAGACAAATAGCTATGAAGTTTATACTGTCTAAATAAAGGCTTCAAGATAATATGATTCCATCCCATAGTAAGCCATATAAACAACAATTCAAAAACATCATAGATGAAATAAAAGCATGCTACGTACAGAAGAAATTACTAAATATTAAATACTATCATGCATGCAATGTCAAGTATATCTCCCATCATAGTTTATATCAAACCCCTTATAAGGCAATATTGAATCTTTAAAGGTTTAGGTTGATTCTCATATAAAAGAAAGGTAATATTGAATCTTTAAACATTAGCATTGATTCTCATCTAAATGAATCACACGAAAACATCAAAGCCTTCTAGTAACAATCATGGTTTGGCACAAACTACAACAATATCCAGCCACTAATCTATCCACCCAGAGGAAGCTTGAAGTAAACCACCTTCTTCAAGCCCCACCAAACTTCAGCTGTAATCCCTTGAAAAAAAGACTTAGAGGAAAGTACAAAATAATTTGGCTAACCTAATTAAGAAAGGACAGAAAAGAGACAAGACTGAGTACAAGAATGGCAGCTTAGGGGCAGTGCTAGCTCCCCACATGCCCCATGTGGTGCTTATTTATAGTGATTTCCACCACTGCCATATAATCACTCGTTGCATGACCTTCTGTAGGTTTAATGTTATAGTATCAGGCCCACAACAAACGGTTAGTATTTGGCATCTCCTTCTATGATTTAATCCATATTCCTGCTTATAACCGCACCTAATTAGGTTCAAATGTATCCAGTTATTAAGCTTTGTAGGGACGCCACAAATCTCCAATGGAACTACTCTAATTTCTCCTCAAGAATCTCATTCCTCAGCTACAACTAAGAGTCACATATAGCAATATATCATGCTATTACTAAATGGCTAGAAAGTGACATCTTTGTAGTTATAGTGTTATACTATCAGGCCCACAAGAAACTCGCAAGTATTTGGCATCTCATTCTATGGTTCAATCCATATTCCTGCTTATAACCGCACCTAATTAGGTTCACATGTATCCAGTTAATAAGCTTTGTAGGAATGCCACAAATCTCTTATGGAACTACTCTAATTTCTCCTCAAGAATCTCATTCCTCAGCTACAACTAAGAGTCACATATAGCAACATATCATGCCATTACTAAATGGCTTGAAAGTGACATCTTTCCAATGTCCCGACCCATTTAATATGGTATAGATGTACAGTCAAATCCTTCCAACTTAGCTACATGTTTACTTATCCGATATGATATAAGCTAGACAAACAAAATTGAAACTCTTCCAGTTTTCATTCAGATTTAGCGAATGATTCCCAAGGACTTAAGATAATCCCATACTTATTGTGACAGAACACATGTGGACGACTTGCATGGATCCATGCACAATTTACCAAGATCATCACATGCATGCATCCATCCATCCTTGGCTAGAACTGAAATGTATACTAACTTGTTGAATCATGACACCAGTACACAGGACAACTACTACTCCCTTGGTATCCGAGATCAGGACGTATGGCAAACATGCTCGAGCCTAGGGCCGTGTCGGTCACATAGGGATCCAGTCTGGAGGCAAACCCAAAGCAACCGGGGATCCAACTATCTTGAATTTGGCTTTGGGTGAGCACGGCAGAAGATAGTTCATTTTGGTCAATTCAGGCATGAGTCCAAAATGCACATATGGTGAAGACGCTGTGAGACCTTTGCAGTCAACCGAAGTAGTTCACAGAGGTAACCTGAAGTAATACGAGTTGCCAGCAACAATTCCAAGAAAGTGCCCGGGAGCAATTCCTTAACTAGGGAAACAGCATCACTTGCAACTACAACAAGGTTGTGACTGAGGCAAGTGTCCCATGACTAACAACTGCTCAACTGCCGAGATGTATAACCAATTGTTATTGTGTCTATAAATCTTGAGGGATTATAGACTGAGTAGAGGATTTACCCAAGTGTAAGGTTCCTTTTTTGTTATTGAGTGTTAATAAAAAGGTTGGGCTTTCCTGGAAATTTTGAATCCCTTATTTGTTTTACTTAGCCCCCGAAACACACACGATATACAAGAGGTAATGAGAGTTAAACAAAGGAGGAGACTTTGTTGCCGCATGGTGTGGCAAGCAGGTGTGATCTAGTTTGTGGTTGTGTAGACCAGGTGTTAGCCCTCTGACAACAACTAAGGTATCATGGATCCAAGGATCACATGCAATACTACAAAGAACCAAACACCTGCATGTAAGTGAAATTCCGTGTGCTAGTCCTTAAAGTGATTGAGCTTTGTGAACTTATTAATGACATGATCAATATATTTAAGCTTCAATCTGCACAAGAACAAAACTTTCACTTATAATATCATGATAACCTGTATGCAAGACAACCACGATGTCTCGTGTCTAAGGATATAATCATACTCCCGTCATAACCCCAGTTGCAGTCAATATGTTGTGGAAGTGAGGTGTGGCAAATGTTATGTCAAGCGTCATGGCCAACATGGGGGCAAAATTGTTTTATATCAGGAAAATTGCCCCAATTTGTTGCTTCTTATTATCCAACATGAAAAAACAATAGTTTTAGTCATTTAATTGAAAACATACCAATTTTACAATTCCAACTCAGATAAACACCAACTGTGGTGCAGTGGTCATTTATTGGGCTCTAACAGACAATCACAGCCATCCCCATTACAGCAATGAATGAACCCTGTTACAAAATAAGGTCTAGCTTAACAGTAGCATGAATATCAGTTATTTAATTCTATGGAACGAACAAAGAACCTACCATTGACAGGTAAGCAAAACTTTTTACGGTAGTTCTTGGCACGGACATCACAGCGAACTTGTTCTTATAACAACTCTTGCCCTCAATGAAGTGCTTATGGTGTGCACATTTTTGAAAAAAAACTGTATAATGACATCCCCATTAAATTATATATTCTTTTTCATCTTCCATCAAAAATCAGCATTCACCAACTGTTAAGTAAAAGTAGTCTAGGTTGGTGTTTGGACTCCGTCTAACAGGTCCAATACGAAATGAAACAAGTTGTTGATAAGTTCATTAGCATCAACACAGCCCTAAGGACTAAGAAAGAGCCGCAATATGCCGAAGACGCTCCATCCATCACTTAAAAGTTACAATATCAATCTAGTGATGCATCTTATGGGAGTGAAATAATAAAAGGAACATTTCACTGTCATTGTTAGAAATAAGAAAAAAAATGCAGGAAACAGTGGGTCAACTGATGCAAGCCTAACTAGCACAAACACTTTTTCGGGCTCAAAGTGTCTGCATTCGACACGTATCGGACACCGACACACCCGGACACGTTGGGACACGTGTCGGACATGCTCCGACACGTGTTAATTTATTTTTTTGTCCAACACATTCTGAACACTCTCCGGACACATCCCGACACGTTTTAGACATGCTCCAGACATATCTCAACATGTTTTGGGCATGTTTTGGAACTTTGAGTAATTTTACAATTTTTAAAAAATTGTGGACCATTTTGTAAATTTTAAAAAATGTGAGTTGTTTTATAATTTTAAAAACTTAAAGCAGCACAACTCTCTTTTATTTCTATCAATATTCCCCACTCCCCAAAAATATTAGTCAAGAGAGGCTTCTTCTTCCGTAGTAGGCGGCGCTTTTTTTCACCAAATTTTCATAGAATATAGAATCAAGACTCAGAGAAAGATGAGATGAATACAGAAGTGAAACAAATGAAGGTACTAACATAGCTGATCTTTGGTGGAACAAGGATTTAATTTTTTTATTACAAATGAAGGTCATAATACACAAATTAAATATAAAATAATAGTTATTATCAATTAAAAAAATTCTAAACCATAATTTTTATTTAGGTGTCCCCAACGTGTCGTATCCTTAATTTTTATAAAATAACGTGTCGGTGTGTCGGTGTCGTGTCGTATCTATATCCCATGTCCGTGCTTCATAGATGCAAGCACATTACCTATCCCCAAGACAACCAGTTTTAAAACTTTATATTTGCAAGTAGGGGCTTGGTCTAGCCACAAAAGAGGCTAGTGGTCTCCTTTATCATTTTGGCAAGCCATTTATGAAACATATGTATGTAAAGGAGCATTCTTAAGAAAAGTGACTGACAACATTTCAAGCATTTGAATACTTAATTTAGAAAACATTTTAAGTAATAATATTTGTTAAGGATTCTAACTAGTTATTTTTTTCATTATCATATAGTAGTTAAATCAGCTAGTATATTTCGTTGTTGGAGTTTAGTCGCCAAAAAACATACAAGCCTAGTACAAAAATATTGGTCAAACTACAAGTAGTAGTCATCAATCTATTATTAATGTGCGAAACTACTGCAGGAAAGGAGAAATTGGAAGGGAAGAAAAAGAGAGGGGGAAGGAGAAACTTAGAAGATAATATTGGGGAAAAGGAGAAACACAATTTTTCAATAATAATTTAATTCATCAATAACTAATTAAGCAATAAAATTAGAGTCCTTATATAGAGACGTCCTATTCCTAGGTTAATTAAAAAAAACATGATTATGAATTAACAATGACCTAAAAAATTGTAAAAACAAAATATAACCTTTCATATGTATTATGGATACTACCAAAATTGAAAATTTCAAGGATCTCTAACAAAATGTGAAAAAAAATAAAATCTATATGCATAAATTTATGAGATATTTGCATCAACATTCCCTTTTGGTGGCAAAATCTCGACCTCGTCAACTAAAAAAACTTAAAGCTTCTGTCATCCATCTCCAACTACAAGCTAAAGGGTTGTGTAGCCCTCCTTCAATGCCAACGGACATATGTATATAGTGGCTAGAATTTGGTAGCTCCACTAAACCCCCCCCCATGGTGAAAGGAAATCTAGTGATCCATGCACACTCTAAAGATTAGCCTACCTGATGAACAAAGTAGCAATGTACCTCTCCTTCATTGGTGAATACAATTTGCTCATCTAAAATAGTATCAATTATATATGTGTGCAGGTAAGGCCGGTAATTGTGTGGATGGGGGTAAGTCTTAATAATAAGCTCATCATGGTGGCCACAAAAGGATCATCTAGTGGGTTAATATTATTTTTGTAAGTAATTAAGTCCTCTTCATTGAAAGCATATTGAAAACCAAGTGAGATGGAATATCAATAATATAGGCATTTAACAACCCACTATAAAATGTTAAATAGATCAGCACTACAGGCCAACAATTCTAAAATGGGGCTAGGTGGCTGCCGCTCAAGTCAATTCGAATCATGATATAATTCCCCACATTAATTCATTATGCCTTTTATGCAAATAAACTCAAAATTTATATAATGCATTACATGTTTCAATTATTTATTAATCTCGATATAAATGTGCGCAAATGCTTTGGCTATCATGGACACATTAGCAAGTGGAGCCATTAGGATAAGGTCTAAAGGTTTCTAAGGATTGTAGCCACGCACAACCTAGAATGCACTCATGGCTATAAATCTAGTCTTAGAGCTCTAACATGCAAACTACGCCATAGGAAAAACCAAATCCCATTTCTAAGGGTTTCATCAAATTAAGCATCTTAATAAGTTGCCAAGACTCATGTTTAACAACCTCATTTGGCTGTCTATCTAGCAGGGTGGCATACAATGGAAACTTATTTTAGTTTGGTGCCAACCATGTGCCATAAGGTTCTCAAAAAATGACAAGAAAAGTAAATATCTCTATCAGATAAAACAGTCTTAGAAAGACCACATGGTTCAACATTCTCAGAAAAATACAATATGGTAACCTAAGAAGTATCAGAATTCTTACTACAATGTATGAAGTAGGTCATTTTAGAGAAATAGTCCATAACAACAAAAATAGAATCATGATTTTTAAGGGTAACTAGAGTCCTAACCCAAAGTTCATAATCAAATCCTGCCAATAATAGCTAGGAACAAGCAAAGGGACATAGAAGCTAGTGCTCTGTATCTTAAGCTTAGCTAGTTGGCATGTTCAATAAATACTAACTTAGCCACATCTTTCTTTAAACATTTTTTTTTTTTGTAAGTACATATTTCTTTAAACTAAGTCTAATAAAACTATCACTCAACCTCCTCTTTTGTCATATCACACCTAAATGGCTAAATAGGCCGCCAACATTAACCTCTCAAACACTGAATCATCTAACCAATGTCCTAGGGTGCAACATTAGCTTGCCCGAAACAGGTATCCATCTGGAATGTGGAAGCTATTAATGGTTTCAGGTTGTCTGCTCTGTATAGCTAGAAAGAAATTGATATAATTAGATGAGAATCACATTCTTCCTTTAGCATTTCAAAATTAACAACATTAACTTAAATGACCAATAATAAGGTCACTCAACGGCTTAAGACAATTAAACCCTTGGTTCTTAACTCCTTTCTTATGTTTCAATAGAAAAGAATAGGCTTGCAAATATTCAACCAAGCAATCATGCCTAGGATTTAATTTCTTTTGGAAAACGAAAATTATTATAGAATGAAGGATATACTCCAGTGATAACAAATAATGGCGCCAATGGCATAAGATATACACAATTACATACAAATGTTTATCATAAGGAGAAAACCGTTGCTTGGCATCATTCAATTTCTCACTAAAGTAGGCAATAGGATGACACTCTTGACTAAAAATTCAAACTACACCTATGCTTGACACATCACACTCTACCTCAAACACCTTCAAAAGGTAAGGAAGTTGCATAAATAGGGCTTCCATCATTCTCTTTTTTAACACTTTCAAGGCCTCGGTAGCATCAAGAGACCAATAGAATTCACACTTTTCTATGCATTTGGTGAAAGGAGCCATCATTGTGCTAAACCCATTAATGAACTGCTAATAGAAAGTGGCTGACTATGAAAGCTTGAACATTGTGAGTGAATTAGAGTTCATGCTCCTAAATTTTATAGGGTCAATGGAAACTTTGTCCAAGGATATTATAAAACCAAGAAAAGCAACCCTATCTATAAGGGTATACTTCTTAAGATAGGCATACAAACCCCTTTAATAAGAGTAGCATAAACCTCTGTGAGAATGTCTAATTATTGCCCCTAGGCTATAGTATAAATAAGGATGTAATAGACAACTGCCCTAGAAAAAGTCATGGGGCCTGGGTCATGATCCTCATAAAGATACTAGAAGTGTTGGAGAGCCCAAGAGGCACGACCAACTATTTATAAAGATTGTCCCTTGTATTGAGGGTCGTCATTAAATCTGGTGATAACCATTCTTTAAATCAATATTAGAGAAGACCTTGTCACTGACCATCATATTTAACATATTATTAAACTTAGAGATGGAAAAATAGTAATTCATATTATATTATTGATGACTCTGATATCTACTCACATCCTTTGGTATCCATCTTTCAGTGTCAAGAGAGGTAGCATGACTTAGGCTTTCATGAATGAACCCCTATTAAAAGAGTTCCTCAAATTGCCTTTGGAGCTTGACGTGCTCAATAGGATGCATTCTATTGTTAAGTACATTTGGGAAACATGCGCTTGGTAGCATGACTTAGGCTTTCATGAATGAACCCCTATTAAAAGAGTTCCTCAAGTTGCCTTTGGAGCTTGACGTGCTCAATAGGATGCATTCTGTTATTAAGTACATTTGGGAAACATGCACCTGGGACAGCCTATGGCATATTGAATGTCACGCAAAGGCGGTAAAAAATTTGGAAGATCCTCGAGGTAGACATCATGAAAGTCCTAAAGGACCTGGCAGGCTACTTAGGTATCACCACTAGAGAATCTGAAGGGACTTCTAGGATAATAGCAAAAACAACAGAGTCTCCTATAACTAGAGGTTTAAACTCTATAGAGCTAATGAGAGGCAGTCCTTTAGTACCTATCGATGAAAGGTTTTGGAAACAAAGGATAGAGATGATGCTTCTAGCCATTATAAAAAAAAGAACGTGAGTTGGAGAGATCTTGAACTGTCAGATAACTCAAATCTATGTCATATAGCTACAAATGACATGGAATGACATGACACACATCCATATAGATGACATCAAACCATATATGATCCCTATACTCTAAGAACTAAATAGATATAAGCATGGATGAAAATATTAATCCCAGTATCAATGTCAGTATCTATCATAACCATATTAATCTCGGACATATCAAATAATATATATCAGTATCAAATATACCATAATAAATACTTCTAAAAAATCTTAAGTTGAAGGACAAATATCTACCGATATAATTCAATATATTGCCAATATAACAATATATCATAATTTTACCATGATATTGAGCCCCTCGATATCTACGAAAAAATATACATATCGGGGGCCTAACACCGATATATAATAGATATTGACTAATATTTTTGCCTACGTGTATAATGTTCTTTAATTTCTACGAAATATGTATCAATCCACCGGTGTACGAATGATGCCGTTGTTAACAATGTTCTTACAAGCCTTCTCATCAACCTCAATATAATTATAGCAGATAGCATGACGACACTACTCATAGGCCCCTTTAGATTAAGTCAAGGTACATCACCCAACACCCAATAGTGGTGTGTCAAATATGGAAAGGCGAGAGGCCTCACATCACAAGTAGGGCCCTTAATCAGATATAAGATAGGGCCCCGTCATTAATTGAGATCATTCATCGTTTAGACAGAATAAAATTTGCACCAAGGAAAGTTTTAGATTTAACAAGCGTTTGAAAACTTGCATATTTAGAGCAAGAAAATCAAACCCCCCAAAACATAGTTGAATAGATGTGAAGAATCCACATGTTGAGTACATACCAAAAAAAGAATCCATGCTGCCAACCCTTGTAGTAAGAAAAGACAGTTTGTTTGTTTGGTTTAACCACTCAACCGATATCATCATATCGAAGTCCATGGAGCTTATGTTTTCCTTAGTCTCTCTCAAGTTAGAGAAGTAATTAATTTTGAATCAGTTATTCTCTAAGAGCAGTTGGAGTAAATTTCTTTCGGAACTTTAGAAAACCGAGGAAGATCGAGCAGTTGTTTCCTTTTAACTTAATTTCTTAAGACCCACACGAGAAATATTTAGGCTAACTTCGTAACTAATCCCAGTCGCTTAATTAAATATGCCGACAGATCTCATAAAACTAGAAGTGCATGGCATGAATTTGCAAATATGAAATTTTCCAGGAAAAATAATTGCATTGATGAATGAACTAATAAATTATCACAAATAACGGTGGACGTATATGATAAAACTATTCAGAAAAATGCACCCATCGAAAGACACAACTCGATGATCTTACATGTACTTAGCGAAGCAGTCATTTTCATGGCTCCGCAAATATACCAGTAAAAACTCAGCCGAAACATCTCCGCTGGAATTAGGCACCTGAATTAGAAAAAATATATATATACCAAAATGTTCAAAAATGTTTGACGAAAACTCATTAACATAAGCAGAATTAAAGATACCAGCAGAGAAGGAAGAGAGAGACCTGAACAACAGCCCTAGTTCCGAAAGGGAGAGCGGAATCAGGGATGCCATGGGAGAAGATGATTTTGTCGGAAAAATCTGATCGAATTCGACGTTGAAGGCAGTCGAAGCACATTTGGCCTTCCATTTCAATAGAATTATCGTTTTCTTTTATTGCTGCGCAATCTCCACTTAGTTACACTTTCCTAATAGCTAAACTGACCTAAAAGGTGGGGAAGCATCGCTTCGCTGGCTATGGCTGAAAATCAATTCTTTCAAATGCCTACAGAGTGGTTCCTGAATTGGGACGCCCGAAGTGTTGGAGGAGCTGCAAAGGTTCGGTGTTCGCAGTCGTTGAGTTTATCTGGCCTCAATAAAGAGTACGTAATACACGAGATTCTTAAGC
>JAOVVI020017062.1:0-10708 GCA_028571085.2 Nepenthes alata | reverse complement strand
AAATCTAGTAGGTCGGCGAACCCTCCACCATTCGAGGCTCCTCTAGCAGTCACCTTCCACCCCCCCCAACCCACACTCTACCCAACAAGCTACCATTAGAACTCGACAACCAAGTCGCTGTGCCACTTTGTTTTCCCCGACCTGCCATTCCTTTGCTCAATAAATCCTCTCAAACCATAAATCGAAGCGACCAACATGCCTTGCCGACTGCAAAATCCCCTTTGCTTACAACTCTCTCACTGCTTTCGATTTCCACCACCAATATGTTATTTCAACCACCATCTCCAACCTTTCCCCTCCTTCCACATACATCATTGTCCGAATCTGAGAAGGAAAACGACGGGGCTGAACTGGCTGAGAAGAGCGTCGGAGTGAATTTGAAGTGTTACTAGGCAACTGGACCATTCCCAGGAATGAAATCAAGAACCGTGAACCAGGTGAGTTCAGAGAGCGACATCGGCGGTAGCACTCTCATTCGTCATCTGAAGCCACTTGGGAGGCAATTAATGAATTTTGATAAAATTTTTCATACTTCAACCTTGAGGACAATGTTCTATTTGATGGAGGGGCAATGTTACAGGCATTCTATTTTTCGCTTTTCTCTTTTTCCTCTTCCCTGTTTGTGCTGCTACTGATGTTGCTGATTTAACCGCCACTGCCATTGCCGTCTTTCTTCTGGAACTGTGAAGAGAACAAGCCAAAATATGCCCTCCCCTGATTTTCTAATTTTGTTTCCCATTTTCTATTTTTTAGTTTTTTCCATTCGGTTGGATAATTCCCCTTTTTTTGTTTTCTATTTGATTCCCATTTTTCTATTTTCTTTTTTTTTCTTTTGGTTACGATTTCGTTAGGCTTTGGTTGGCTTATTATTTAAATTGCACTGTGTAAGTTGGAAGGGAAGGAAGATAATCAGTTGTTCTGCCTCCTTTACTTTTATGTCACTCTCTCTCTCGCTGTCTATTCCCTCTTTCTCTCTACTTCTCCCCTCTATTTCCCTTTGCTCTCTCTCGTTGTCTTTTCCCTCTTTCTCCCTACTTCTCCCCTCTATTTCCCTTTTCTATTCTACTATTCTCTGTTGAACTCTACCTTCCCCGACTTCTTCTCTGACTTCGTCTTCTTCTTCCGTTCGTTGGTGTCGACGCCAACTGTGCAAGCATCACAATGATTTTTGTAATTAATTGATTTTGGGTTATTATTGTGTTCCTTTGTGCAAATGTCTTTTTCAATATATCCTGTGAACAGTGTAAACAGATGTGAAAGTATGTGCTAAGTATACGAAGAGGAGAAGCCTCCTATCTATGTAGAGAGATGTATAAAAATACGTCGTAGTGCTATTCAATGGATGACACTTATTTTGTGTTTTAAAGTATTATTATGAAAAAGATTTCCCACAAAAACGTTCTGTTGAAATATAAATATGTAGAGACAGAAGTATTGAGATTCGACTAATATATATATAATTAGTATAGTAGGATAAACTCAAATTTTCGTAATATATCAATCACTAAATTTGTGACCATAAAAAACACAACGATGTATGATAATTTTTATCGTAAAAAATAATTCTCAACTAAAAAAATTTATAAGACAAATTTTGAATAAATTCACTATAAAAATAGTACAAGTTATAAATAATTTTATCTAAAATTTCTTCACTAAAACCTAAATGAAAACTGATTTAATAACGATCTCTTTAATGCATCTAACAACCTGCAATAAAAAATATATTAAGAAATAGAAGTAATCAAATTATAATATATTTTAAAAAATAACACTAGGATAACGTACCTAATATTGACAAAAAATAAAACTCAAATCAGGTATCAACCAATTATTGAACATCTTTATCTTTTTTCTTTCTCTTTCTTTCTGTGGCGCTCCTCTGAAATCCCTTTACTAAATCCCAAATAAAAAATGGTTGCATACTAACCTTCTCAATGCACTCAACAACTTACAATAGAAAATATATTAAGAAATAAGAGTAATTAAATTGTAATACGTTTTAGAAAATAATACTATGATAACATACCCAATATTGGCGAAATATAGAATTCAAATTAGGTATCAACCAAATGTCGAACATCTTCTTCTTTTTTCTTTCTCTATTTTCTTTTTCTATTCCAAAAAAATATCTTCACTAAAACCCAAAAGAAAAATGGTTGAATACCAATCTACTCAACACATCTAACAACCTACAATAAAAAATATATTAAGAAATAAGAACAATTACATTATAATATGTTTTAGAAAATAACACTGCGATAACGTACTCGATATTAGTGAAAAATAGAACTCAAATTGAGTATCAGCTAAATGTCAAACATTTTTTCCTTCTTTCTTTCTCTATTCTCTTTCTCTGTGCGGCACTCATTTATAATCCTTTTACTAAAATCTAAATGAAAAGTGGTTGAATACCAATAAAAAATATATTGAGAAATAAGATCAATAAAATTTAATACATTTTAGAAAACAACACTATGATAACATATTCGACATTGACGAAAAATAGAACTCAAATCAAGTATCAACCAAATTTTAAATATATTTCTCTTCTTTTTTTCTCTATTCTCTTTCTTTGTACGACATTCCTTATATGAGAATATAATTTCAGATGTCTTAAAATCACGTTAGGTGTAACTATATATCAAAAATGATACATGAGTGCCACTAAATTATGTATTAGGTACAATTTCTCTAGACAAATGGTGAACAAGCGCTATTAAGACTTGCTTTTCTAGATAAATTACACACATATTCTCTTTAAATGCCTACCTTGTGTTGCTCAACTGACTTTCGACTAGTATTAGGCTAACCCTAGAACAAATATTGTGCAACTCCTCAGTGTCCTTTTTTGCTTGGATGATCCTGGACCAACCCTTAACTAACCTCACATGAATATCGTGCGACCTTCACTTGACATATATGCACAAGCATACCATACATAAATAACACACATTTTTCTGATGACCATTCGTTTATTATGACACACATAAAAGAATGACTCAAAACTTAATAAACTTTCTCTTACGACTTCATGGGGGACCCTTTGCTTTTACCGACGATTGTGATATCTTGTACTTTGATAACTTTCCCTCCATAGGGTTCCTGTTGTCGGCTTCTGCAAGTTTGAACAACACCTTCTTCCGCTCCACCGAATTTGATGTATTCCCACTCCTATTCGACTTCTTTTCCACAATAGAGTCGGTCTCCCTTGTACTTCTCCTTTGCGTTTCCTACTCGTCACTTTAACCAATATCCCCATTGGTTACCTTAATATTACCCTTAGCACTCAAAATCTCCATCAATTATGAACTTGAGCACTTATTTTTTTCCTATCACAATTGAGGTACATTTGATGAGTTTTCAATGGTCCCTTCCTAGGCATCGTACAAAAACCCTCATTGTTAAACTTCTTGATATAAATCATATTCAATTGTATATTTGAAGCATGTTGCACGCCTTTGATACGAATTTTGTCCTATTGTTTGTCCACAAGCTAACGTCGCTAATGCCAACTATCATTAACGAGTTATCGTTACCTATTTTTAATATTTTATAATCTTCTGGCATATAGGCGGTGAAGGACTTCCTTGATATTGTATGGTATAAGGAATTGTTATCCATCACCCAATTCGTTTATTAGCTCATAAAATTTTGTGTCTTTCCTACGTGAATGGCTAAAAGGTATCCATAAGTAACGATAGAGACTCGAACACCTTTGTTGTTATCCCTTCTCTCTTGTCACTCGCTACTGCCCTCCTTCTTATATCTTCTCTTGAAATAATATTGCTTCATATAATCCTTCTTGTTATAATGGAAGTACTCCATATGATAAAATTTGGACTGGCTATTACCCTTCTCTAATTTATTGCTTCGGTTTCTCGATCTCCCTTTTCCCCTATTGCTAATGGCTATTATGAGACTCGATTCTCTTGAAACCTTAATACTTCCTTTCTGCCTAAGCAATATTAATGTCTTGTTTTCTTCATTTATCTTCTCAATAAGTGATGATATTTGTGTTAAAGTCATATTAAACATATCTAAATTCTTCTCAAAACTTTCTCCTTTTAATAACTGAAGACTATAAAATTTCTTCTATAAATGCAATCTCATTATCAATGACTTGGACTTAGACCTACCCTCAAATTTCATCCAAATCTCCGTTAGATACAACAAATCAATGACTTCTTGGAGAATATTGTGTACAAGATACAACTTGATCATGTAATTAATAAAATCCATCATATCTTGCTACTCCTTATTTTATATCTTCTCTAACTTGTCCTCCTTACTCCGAAATATTTTTACTATTTCTTCTTAGGTCAAAATAATTATTACTCTTTTTTACTAAAAATAAAACTATTTTATCTATTAAATTATTTAATGTAAAATGACAATCTCATCAATTATAGTTTCTATAACACTAAAAAACCTATACTTTAATACAACTTATTACGATTTGATCAAATCATGTACAATTAGCACAACAAAATAAATCTGAATCCCATCGCATGACAACCACTAAAGACATAAGTATAAGAAATACAAAGTTAAACAATGATTTTTAATATAGAGAATTATTCTCAATTAAGAAAAAAATCATCAAATAAATTTTGAATAAATTCAATATAAAAATAGTGTTGGTTATAAAATAATTTCCTATAAAATACCATCACTACAATTTGAATGAAGAACGGTCGTATATCTAGCTCATTTAATACATTTGGGAATCTTTAAGATGAAATATAATAAGAAATAAGAGTAATTAAAGAGTAATATGTCCTAAAGAATATTACTAGAATAACTTATCCAACCTTGACAAAAGATAAAACTCAAATCGGATTTCAATTGAATATTAAATATTTTCGTCTTCTTTATTTGTCTATTCTATTTCTCTAAAAGATACTCTTTGTGTGAGAAATGGTATACAAATGCCACTCAAGCAAGGCATCTTTAGATAAATGACATAGGAACTTTACTTAGTTGTAAGTTTTATAGACAAATCACGCATTTGTGTTTTTCAGCCACTCATCATGCCTTACTTGACTGATTTTCAACTGATTCTCGACCTATCCTCGTACAAAAAGCTCACAACTTAGTATCCTTTTTCACTTAGACGACCTTGATTGACTCTCGGTTGACCTCATATTAGTATTGTACGACCATCACTTGATGTTTTTGCCCGAGCATATCATGCACGAATATTGCGTGTCCTTGCGATGGCCGTCCATTTACCTTCACATCCACAACAAAGTAACCCAAGGTTTAACATGAATGATCTCTCTTTACATTCAAAATCCCTATCATAACTCTTCTTAGTACTGAAATTAAATAAGTTAAATATATGAACATTAAAAAGGTTAATGCTATACATTCCCCAATCAATGATAATTTTCATTATTGAACCACCTGCCCATTGTTCTTGTCAACCTAATCTTTTTGTTTGGTCTTATTTATGGGTGATTGGATTGAGCAGCCGTGGATTTTTGCGCTGAGTTTGCTCGGACTCGCCCCACTCGCAGAGCGAGTTAGCTTCCTCACTGAGTAAGGTTTTTATTTTGCATTCTTGGCTTTGTAATCTGTGTAAAACAATCACGAAGTTTCTGACAGTGTTCTCTTGTTTTTATCATCCCTTCCTTCCCTATGAATCCAAGGCAACTGGCACACTACACTGGTCCAACAGGTATCGTTGCTCTTAACTTTGCTCATCAGATATGGAGTAGTTTCATCCTTTCAGTCCAAACAAAAGTGTTTAACTTTATTTAAAGAAATTGGATATTTAATTTATTTGGTTTATTATAGTTTGTAATATAACAAGGCAAACTATGTTACCCATGTACCTATATACCTATGTTTTCTTCTTTTGATATTATAAATAACCTATTTGTGTAATTATTTACACAAAATAATTTTATTATTAATTATTTCGAAGCTAACAAAGTCAAAATGACAATACATTTTTTACCATCGTTAATTTCATTAGAAGAACTATAATGTATCACTGAACAGGCTGGAAGATAATTGAATCTACCCCTCTTTTTATTAATGGTTTGATTTTGATTGAATGATTAAAAATTTTTAATTTTTTTAAAAGAAGAAAATTATTTTTAAAAAATAAAAACCGTTAGCTATCTAACTAAAATTGGACAACTGACAAAAAAGAGGGATAGATTTTACGCCGAATTAAACGCACCACCTCCAGATGTGTTGCATTATTAATATTCATAATGAAATTAATGAGGTTTCGATTTTGCAGTGGGAGGGCTGCTGAATGCAACATGTGGAAATGCTACTGAGCTTATAATAGCAATATTAGCTCTTTATCAGAGGAAGATAAACGTATTGAAATGCACTCTTCTCGGCTCCATCCTCTCAAACCTTCTCCTCGTTCTTGGGTCCTCTCTCCTAGTTGGAGGCCTGGCTAACCTTGCCGAGGAACAGCGATTTGATCGAGTAAGCCATCAAATTCTTCATTTATACCAATTCATGCTCTATGCTTATTTATTAATGTATTTATCAAAGGCTAATTATTTAGCATAATATTCTAATATTGATACAAATCTAAGGTTAATTTTAGTAGACCCAAGTCACGAATTTTTGGGATGGATAGTTGGGAAATATATAATAAACTGTTAGACAATCTGTAAAACGTCGATTTAAAATATTTGGTAATCAAATAAATAATAATTGTTTCTGTTGAGATGGAAATGGCAACAGCTGTTGTTGAAAAGTTCAAATTTGAAGCTTTTCAACTAGTGATGCCATATTGATTTCTTAGGAAATAGTTTAAGGGCAAAATTTAATTGCAATTTGACAAATTGCTGTTTTGTATTTATATTCAATAATTTCAACGAAATCAGAAAATAAGTAATAGCCACTTGAATTTTTAACCAGTAAATGATAAGGACCAAAAGGGAGAAAAGAGTTTTTTTTTTTTTATAATTAGAACAGAAAATGTACTGAATTTAAAATAGAATTTAAAACCCACCAAATTTGAAAATTAAAGTCTTTGCAAAAACTCTAGATTATTCGTTAATAATAAAGAAATTTATAGCTTAAGACTGCAAACTTATTCAATTAAATTGTACTTAACCTTACTCATTTGTCAAATTGAAGGTTCGGTGGGAAAGGTGTTTGGTGAGGTGCCTCTTCATCGTTAAAAAATTCTTAACTTTCAACCGGATTTTCATTACTTTATACTTGAATACTGAATCTTTAATTTTAAAAATATCTATTGGGTGTTTAATTTTAAAGATAAAATAAAATAAAGAATAAAATTTAAAAAAATTAATATTATTTTATTGTTTTCAAAACCTCTCATCCATCCTTTCACTGTTTAAAAACAAAGGTGCTTATTTTTTTTTTTTTTTGTTGGATTTTTTTCTTCTTGTGTGCTAAGCAGTGGGAACAGTTTAAGTAGGGTTAAAATTTAGACTGCTCATCATAGTAGATCTAGCTATAGAAAGATCATCACAAATTACTTATAATTCCAGTATGAAAGAAGAAAATCTAACAGTTCATTCTTATGAATTTGTAATTAAAAAAAAAAAAAAGAACCAAGCAGGTGTCAATGTTCTTCTTCTCTCAATGGCGTTGCTTTGCCACCTTCTGCCACTCCTGCTTAAATATGATATATCAGAGGGCGCCTTCTCCGCAGCCAGGTCTTCTCTTCAGCTGTCAAGAGCCAGCGGCGTTGCTATGCTCGTTGCTTATGCTGCATATCTCTTCTTTCAGTTGAAACGCCATCATCCGTTTTCCGAGGCTGAACAGGTGATGAGTGTCGTTCTCCTTCTGGTTTTTCCGCTTTCTGAAAGCTTGCAGGGTGTGCTTAGATTGCATAAATGGAATTCACATAAGAACTATAAACTTAATTTTGACTAGAGTTTTAATTCTGTTATTTGATAAAAGAAGATATTATAATTTTATGAGAAAGAAATTTGATCGGGTTGTTTTCTTATTCATCCAAAAAACTAAAGAATATAAGCAGCCTAACATAAATTTTAACTTTATGAAATATGAAACTTATATAAATACAAGTTTTAAAAAAATACAAAAATATTTATTTTGCATGTTTTTAGGAATTTGTTTCACATGAATATGTATATATATATATATATATATTTTTTTTACTTTTAGACAATATTTTTATATTTTTATAAAATAGAAATGGTCATTTTTTAATGATGAACTAGTATTGATAAGAGTTTTGACCCGAGTAACAACCACAACCTGCATTTTATTTTTTAAAAAAATATTACATATATGTTATTTCTATGATACTTTAGTCAATACTGATTATTTAAATCAAATTTAAAATATTTTTAGATAATATTTTTATATAATTATTAAAAAATAAATTGAAAGAAAAAACAATGTTCAATTAAGTTCCATATGACCTGAACAATATGGAGTATTTATCCATTTGGTTCTACCTAGAACGATTTTAATCATATATAGTTAATAGACTTGATTAAAATCAGGTTATCCAATCGGCTCGATTTAATTAATCCAAAAATTTATAAGGCCCGGTCAAGGAATAAAAGAATTATGGATATATAAGATCATAAAATTATGCCCAATTAATTTTTTAGGTTGGATATGGTCACAAGTGGAATGGTCCCACTATTCCCAGCTTAATATGAATTATAATTTATTTTATAAATATATATTTTTTATTTTAAATAAATACCAAGTTTAAAAATTATTTTAATAAATTATATATTTATATAGCTATTGATTCTTAGGTAAATATTATTCTTTAAAATATATAATTACGTAATACTTTATTCTAAATATTATGGTTTTTAAAATATTATATATTTTTAAGTATTTTTTTATAAATATAAATTTTTAAATAAACATTATAAAAATAAAAAATATATCCATCGACTAGACAAAATCATTTCGGTTTGGCTCATAAACAGGCATGGATAAGGCTTTTGGCTCAATTGGCTGAGTCTTTTCGGGCCTAACCTGATTTACCTGTTATAAATTTTTATCTAAATTCAACATGTATTCGACCTAAACTCAAATTTGATCAGATTTAATAATTAGCATATAATTTTTAACTTCAAAATTATAATTCTTTATTATCATCTTGAAAGCTATTAAGATTTATCTCTTATTACTTTTTTATTTTAAAAAATAAAATTTAAAATTATAATCTTAATTCCGTACGATTCCAAACAAAAAGATTGAAATTATACTTGAAATTTCAATTCTAATTTCTGATTATAATGCTTATTTTTACCATCTAAACATAGCTTCAAAGTTGTTAGGAAATTACTTCAAAACATAAATTCACCCTTGGCCGATTATAACTACTCAATGGGGAAGTTTAATTTTCAGGGAGATCGTGAAGCTGGCGATGATGAAGTAAAAGCCCCCATCGGATTTTGGAGTGCATTTACTTGGTTGTTTGGCATGACAATCTCTATAGCTTTATTATCCGAGTATATCGTCAGTACAATTGAGGTAAATATGAAGAACCCACCATTATTTTCTACAACATTGTTAAGAAAACAATCAACACAATCAACCACTAAGGTAATAATCCTATTTTATTTCTAATCTATATAGACTTATAAGATAGAATAATACCACTGTCACATCTTAGTTTTTTTAAATTGTTGGATCAGACTTAGTAAATCTCACATATCTTATTTATCTTTCTATGTTGGATTATGATTGAATATTTTCCATGTTGAATTCTAATTTTACATCAGATCATGGTTGGATTTCTGTAATATAACTTTGTGGGTTTGTGAAACAACACAATTATATATTAGGTGATATAAATCTAATATTTGATTCCTTAACAATTCCTTTTCCACAACAATAGTTTTGTCACATTTTTTGGCCTGACTTTTGAAAGAGTTCCCCAATTACATTAATTAATCTTGTCACCAATGACTTTTTTTATTGGCTTTTAAAGAAGGGTAATTAAGCACGATATTACAATACGATACTTTCTAATTCACCAACATCATACTTGATTGGCACATATTGTGCAATGTAGATACTTTAATTTTTTTGTGATATCTCATTTCAATGTGTGTAGAAATAGATGACATTTGAAGTAGACACATTTCATTATTAAAATTGAGTATGGAAAGTATGGAGCATTTTTTCAACATTTATGCCTGCATATTGAGACTAGTCATTTTCTTAGTTACACTACCTTTTGGCTTTATATTACTTGACTTAACTTCTTTGAATTTGTCAAAGATGAGAAAAGATCATTCCTTTAAATAAAAATATCACCTCTACAACCAACGGTTAGAATTTTTTCCACCGTCTACTATGAATAGTTAGGATTTCATTCTCTAGATTTTTATCTACAGATGCTCCCTTAAGATACTCCCTTAAGAATACTATAAAATTAAAATACATATCTCTATTATATTTTCTCATTTAATAATACTTTCTTGGTTATCCTAAAACTTTTTGAAATTACCTAAACAATTCTATTTCCTACGTACAACTTTGTATAAAAAAGTTATATATGCGGACATCCTCTGCTTCCATGGCGTATAGCCTCTACACTTACTGATGACCTCTGACAACAGCTTTTAATTTAAAACTTTTTTTAGTAGCTTATTTGAAAAGGTGTGATGTATCCATGCCTTCTGTAATTATATTTTACAGAGCTTAGCCGTTAATGACCTGTATTATTTGAATGCCTTGATAGGCTGCATCGAATTCCTGG
>JAOVVI020017061.1:0-10708 GCA_028571085.2 Nepenthes alata | reverse complement strand
ACTCTAATTATTATTTAAGTTAATTTTGACTCATGGCTCTAGTCCTTAGATGATCCGAAGGACGTTAGAATAGCCGTGTGTCTAATTTATATTTTTCTAGATCCATATTCGGCTAGTGATGCTACCTTGAAGGTCTTTGTATGCTTGCTTCTAAAGAAGCCCTCCAATTTTTTAGTCCTCGGTCTCATTTGAGCCGCTTGGTAATATGTCCTAGTTTTAATAATGACTTCGTCTGGGTCGCTCGGTTATATGACTGAGTTTTATAGACTGACAAGTATGATCCTCGGAACAAGTCAATGGATTTCAACTGACTTAGGGGTAACTTAGGTTATGCAATGTAATGAAATACAAGCAAACACAAGAATGAATAAAAAGACTAAAATTTTATTTATAAACTTCATAACGATACAAGTACTCCACATGATACAAACCATATCTGTCAGTACATTTAATCATTGAAAATATTTTTTAAGCTGAGAGACATTCGAAGTTCGAGGAACTAATTTACCATTCTGGGTTCATAATTTGTACGTCCCATTCTTAAGAATGGCTAAGATTAGGAATGGTCCTTTTCAATTAGGTGAGACTTTGTTCTGATCAATATTCTTACCAGTGGCTTCAATGCTCCGTAATACTAGATCTCTTATATCAAATTGGTGTGCTTTCACCTTGTAGTTGTAATACCTAGCAATTATTTGTTGATATGCCATCATCTGCAACTGTCCCTCATCTTGGACTTTTTGAAGTTGATCAATATTTTTTTTGAAATCTTTGTGAGTTGTAACATGAATCAAAAGATTCGAGTCGAAGACTAGGAAGTCATCTAGTTATCAGCACTTGTTACCTACATGACTTCTTGTTGTGGGTCGTTGATGCTAGAAACTTCAAGGATTTCACGCAATTCTCATGCATATTGCTCTGGATCTCCGGTTGTGACAACCCTTACTAATCATTCTGCTTTTCCATTTTCTTCTCTTAGAATGTGAATAATCTCCATATTATCCAATGTGGAAAACAAATTTTAGACTTTAGAAAGGTATTGGGAAAGTAGTGAATTGATTGTATCAAAATTTTCTTGGACCTGATTAATAACCAACTCTGAGTCACTGTATATTGTAAGGTTCGTAACCGAACACTCTTTGTACAATTTTAATCCAGCAAGTAGTGTTTCATACTCGACCACATTATTTATCGTTGGGAATCCAATGGTCATCGAATATTTTAAATTTGACCAATTGGGCATTTTTAGCACCATTGCACCTCCATAACCAACTTGCATTGAAGAGTTGTCAATGTGCAAAGTCCATATTGGAATACTTTGGGAATCGTCGGTCCTATCACAAATTCGGATCAAACAGGTCGATTAAATAATTAATTATAATTTTTAAAATTTAAAATTTTAAATAAATTTAACCAATAATACTAAGTCCCCAACGTTTGGGTGTGACAAACTAAACACACAAGATCCAACAAATTAAAAATTCACACAAGATCTCATCGGACAACTGTTCGGGTAAAAATAATCATGACCTACTCTAAAAGTATCCTAAGGGAGGTTACAAATTTTCCAGAAATCATAACACGATGTTCGAATTAATCCTGAAATATAACTATAGCCCTATACCGCCAATCCTATAATTCAATCATATCAAATGCCAGATTTAAATCATAACAAATTAAAACTTATCAAATCAGACGAATAGCTGAAGGTCACGTCATAACTCCTTTAATGCATCCGAGACTTCTACTATAAATGAAAAAAATAAAAAATATGAGCCAAATGCCCAACAAGTATCATATTTAGATAAAATCAGTCAATGAATCATTGGAAAGGTCAAATGGATAAAAATTCAGTTAAATTACAGAATAAATCCAAACCGCCAATAAGACAAATTCAATAGAAATCTAAGATCTAAATTTTAAAATGTAATGGTAGTATCGTACTAAAATTAAATATTCAAATTCAAACAAATGTCTAAATTTTGAAAACGATTCTCGTCGGGACGTATATATATATAAATATTTATATAATCAAAATAGAGGTGATCCGGATAAATTCTAAAGCCGATGTCGATTCGAGTTCAAATCTAAATTTAAGGCCCGATCAGCTTATAATTTGGGGTAGAATCTGATAGTTGGATGATCCAATAGTGTACGTAAAAGTCAAAACAACGTCACAAAAAATATTCTAAACGTCCGGATCAAAACATATAGTCAAAATTATTTGTATGAGACATACCAAGGCCTGTCTATGGACAAAATCTTCAAATCTCATATCCAAATCAAAATTAAAATCTAATACAAATCAATATAGAAATACAAATCATGCATCCAGTTTGAGTTTTAATTATTCAAAGACTAGTTTGAGAAAGTATTATATATAATCCGGTAACCTTAAACCAAATCAAATACAAATTAGGCCAATATGAATGACCATCTATATACTATGCACTGATGGATAAGGTTGCTCATTATTATTTGCCACCTACGACTTTGAGTACAATCCTCAAGTTTGTCAGATATATTAGGACGTCTGAATATATTATAAGGTCAGATCAAAATATCCAAATGGAAAACGTCACTACTCTAAATCTTTCCTACCGATGAAAAGAAATTTTTAAATAAATCTCCCAGTCGGGAGTTGGCCAGAGTGTTTAATTTTTAAATCCAAATATAGTGACTACTACCCAATACATGCATGTAAAAATACATGACCTATATAAGTTTCGTACACATTTTCATTATAAAAGTATACATTATTTAGTAAATTATTCGGGCTTTTAAAAAAATATTAAATTCTCCAAATTTATAAAATTAAGTCTGAAAATTTCTAAATTATCCAATGAATTACACATGTATATTTAGAATAAACAAATCAGGTGTATGAAAATACATGTATATTAGCAAAAATTTTAAATAGTGTCTAAAATAAATCAAATGCAAAATCAGACCAAAGTGGGGTTTACAGATACTTGCTTTGACCTCATACTTTGTAAATCTGAAAAGAGAATGTGCCAAAGTGCTTGAACGGCACCCTATCTCTCTCCTGCCGGTGCCAATCTCTCTCCTCCCTCTCTCTCTCCCTTTGCGCCCGACTCTGCCACTCTCTCCCTCACTGTCGCCTTCACCGGTGATGGCTCTAGCGTGGGCGATGTTGGGCAACCGAGGCGGCAGCATCCCGGTGACAGAATGGCGGTGTTGGCGGTGGCAGTAATGGCGGTGAACCTCTCCGTCTCTCCACCGCATCTCTAATGCCAAATCTATCAAAAATCAGTCGATTTCCACAAAATCGATACATACAAGCCACAAATCGGCATCAACAAAGAGAATAGGATGATTTGATTACCTCAATTTCACCAATTTTCTCCGGAAACGGCGATGGCGACGGTGGCAACCGTTTGGCTTCGGCTCGAGATTCCGTTCTCTACAAACACCCGAGCGCAAAATTGAGGGTAGCATCACAGAGAAGGCTTCTCTGACTTCCATTCCCGACATCGGGAGCTTCGACAGTGGTGGTGGCGATGGCGCTCGCCGGCCTTCCTCTCTCTCCTCTCTTCTCACCCTCCGCTTTCTCTCTTTCTGAAACCATCATTATCCTATTTCTAGTTTTTTCTTTTTTTGTTTGGTTTTAAAAACAATATATAATATATTATTATTATATTATTTTATATTTTTATTTTCTTTTATTTTAAAGTCTGAATCAATATTTAGGCGACAATACGTGTATACCTCGAGCACCAGCCCAACTAATGCTAATATCCTTCCAAATTTGACAATATTAAATTAATTTTTACCACATTCAAATTATCTAAAATTATAATTAATATTAAATTGATTAGAATAAAAATTTGGGATATTACAGGTCCCAATAGGATCAATGGTTTCTAGAATTGGTATCGTCGTTTTAATAATGAAATTTGTGAGGACCTGACCTTTTAAGGACGGCCACGGTCGAAATTCTAAGTTGAATTCTCCCAATTTAATGGTCAATTTGACCAATCGTCCTGATACATCTGACTTTTGCAGAATTCTTTTCAACAGTTGGTTTGCGTGGATAATAATTTTGTGCGCCTAGAAATATGGTCAGACTTTTCTGGTAGAATACACTAGTGGCAGAGCTATCCTGCGGTCTTTGTCCCCCTCAAGAAATTGAAGAAGGGTAAGTACTTCTCGGCTGATTTAGCCAATAAGCAAGGAAATGCAGCCAATCTTCCAATTTGTTTTTGAACTTCTTTCACCATTCGAGGTAGATTCATGTTCAAGATAGTCTTGATCTTCTCAGGATTGGCCTCTATTCCTCGGTGTGAAATAATTAAGTCTAAAATTTATTTTGAGATTACTCTGAAAGTACATTTAGTTGGATTAAGTTTCATTTGGTGTGTCCTTAGAACGTTTAATCTCGTGTCCATATCGCGAATATGGTCATTTTGCACTTTACACTTCACGAGAATGTCGTCTACGTATACTTACATATTTCATTCGATCTGTGCCTCAAATATTTTATTGACGAGGCATTGATAAGTTACACCGGTATTTTTTAGATCAAATGGCATAACTTTATAATAGTATGTCCCTTGAACGGTCATAAAAGTCATGTGCTCGTCGTCTTCTGGACTCATCGGTATTTAGTTATAGTCTGAGTATGTATCCATAAAACTAAGCAATCCGTGTCCAGACATAAAGTCCACAAGTAAATCAATTCTTGGTAACGGGAAGTTGTCCTTCGAACAGGCTTTGTTGACGTCGATGAAATCAACACACATTCTCTATTTCCCATCACTTTTCTTTACCATTACCACATTTGATAATTAGTTCGGGTACTTAAATTCTGTGATGATTCCAGCATCTATGAGTTTCTTCACTTCTTTCCGAATAACAATCAACTTTTCAATCGAGTAGTTCCTTTATTTTTATTGGACAGGTTTATTACCAGGATCTAGGCCCAACTTATGGATCATTACTTAGGTTGGTATCCTTAGTATGTCACTAGGTGTCCAAGCAAATACGTCAAAAGTTTGTCTAAGGAAATTAATAAGTTGAATTCGGAATGGTTTGAACAAAGAATTCCTGATCTATATGTACTTTTTAGGATCATTGAAATTTAGTGAAATTTGATCTGTTGACTCTCTATACCGGGCTTATAATAACGTGGTCTCATCACAAAAATTAACGTCTTGTATTGGTTAATTTGTTGGCTTCTGAGTGACTTGAGATAAGTAATACATCCGCCCGATCATTTGATCACCTAAGACCTCTCTGATGCCAAATGGAGTCGAAAACCTTATCTTCAAATCTGAAATAAAAGTCACTGCTTCGAACGCTGTTAAGCAGGGTCGTCCGAGGATGGCATTGTAGACCAATAGAGTATCTTGGTGGCTATCCTTGGATATGTACCCAACATGACTTCTAATTGGATCACCTCTTACACGTGTACGGGTTCGTTATCCAATCCGTATAATGGTCCTTCTGAGATCTTAATTGACTTTTTTTTAGTCTTAATTTAAAGAACGCATCCAAGTAAAGTAAATTCTTAAAATTTTCATTATCAAAAAATATTCCTTTCAATTGGTAGTCTACGCTACCATCAGAAACGCTACCATCAGAAACGAGCGCATTTATAACTAAGGGATTAGAATGTGGAGATATTATATGAGTCAAATCTTTGTCGCTAAAACTAACAACATCATCCCTATTTTCTAACCTTAATTTTTTGTAGCCAATGGCCATTCTCGAGCTTTTTAGAATGTCATCCTGAGTGGGACACGTGGTAATCATGCTTACGACACCAGATGCCACTTGGTTCCCTGGCTGTTCAGTTTCATCTCCGTCTGCTCCTCCGAAAATCTACCCGGGTCTTTGTAGAAATCGATTGGGATATCCCTTTCGGGTTAAATCTTTAATTTCTTTCTACAGTGTTTTGGAGTCCTCGGTACAGTGTCCATCATATCTATGGTAGTGACAATACATTGACAGATTACCCCCATCAAGATTCTTTAATTCCTTCAACCATTTAAAGAATTTTTCTATCCCGAATCTTTATTATGATATTGGTGCGGGAGTCATTAGGGGAGTCAGATCTTATTGCTCGAACCCCCTTCTTGGTGCTGAGTCAGACTTCTGTTACTTCCATAATCCTTGGGGACCCATATTGTCCCCATTTTTCCTCTTCCCCTCCGTTATCTTTTGGTGGGGCTGGTCCTTTGGCCATTTTATTTCATTAGCTTCCTCGGTTGTTATACAGGTTAAAACAATAGCCTTGACCTCTTTGAAAGTCTGTGGATTCTTGTGGGCTATGTGCCTAAAAAAGTTACCGGGTTCCAACATGGATACAAAATCACTAAGTTTCACCTTTTCTGTGAGCTTTGAAATTTTCATGTCCCTAACCATAAATTTGGACAGGAACTTTTTTATGCTTTCATTTGGCCCGTACTTAACTCAAGCCATATGCTATGGTTGTTTATCTTTCTTCGTACTCAAGGCGAACTGGGATAGAAAACTATTGGCCAAATCTTGTAAAATCCTGATAGAATTTGACTAAAATTGTTAGAACAATGTTCAAGCATCTCCTTTTAAAGTTAGGAGAAAGTAGAGGTACATTACTATCTCATCCAAACCTTGAAAGCTTAAGAGAGTATAGAAGTGATCCAAATGATTCATAGGATTATACCTTTTTTTATATGGCTCTAGAGTAGGTATCTTGAATTTATGTGAAAGTGAATACGTACGGATCTCCATTATAAATGGAGATCTTTGCAAGTCAGCGACTCTTCCTTCAGTGTCTTCTCCAAAGACACGTTGCCAAATTCTCTCAACTTTTTCCTCTATTCGTTGAGGAGCCGTCATCATCTTATCACTGAGAAAATTTCTCAATTCGGAGGGATTTTGGGTAGACTAGAAAACCGGGGGGCTTACAGCCCTTGGAGGATGTTCACTATGAGAGGGAGTGTAGGCTCCCTCTCGTCATGAGAATACTGAGGGTTTCATCTCTTAGGGTTATCTTCTCGAACTCAAAAATTTAAATGACCTTCAAATCATGATGGGACTCTATCGTTTGAGGCTATTTAGGTCTCGAGGTCGTTATGGTGGTCAATCTTCTTACAGGAGTGGTTTTTCTTCCCCCATTCTTCCTCTTGGATGTGGCGGTTTGAGAGGCCAAAAATGGGATCCCTTTCGGCTGCTTGTCCAACCACGTGCAAATTATCTTGACAACTTTAGAATTGTCGTCCCAAATGCACGTACACAAGGGTTGGGATGGTCATCTATTCGATCAACAATGGGCGGACAATTACCACATGAAGTAGCCTCTCTGATTGGGGAACTTACTTGTACTCTAGTGTTTATTATGTTATTATAGATATTATGGTTTTCGGACTTTTAGTCGTGTGTTACCACAGACGATTCCAATATTACGTCTGAGGATTTTGATTGTTGTATGGATAAAAAGATGTGATTGTCAGATGTTAAGGCATTTTCAGTCTCGTACGTCTTTAATCAAAACTTGTGCAACACAAAATAACGGTCAAAAGATTAACGAGACTCACTCCCTAATATATTATCCGACGCTCAAGTCAGTATCTTCCTTAAATAAGAAGAAAGATAATGGATATAAAAAGTATATAATGTCTGAGGGATTGCACTTCTTAAAGTGGCGTCTTAGTTTGAAAGAGAGTGTATACGCTCTTGGCGTCTTTTTAGTCTTTGTATATTTTTATCTGAGAAATCTTGAGTTTTCTCCTTAAATTGGAGATGACGAATATTTATAGAAGGTGAGCGATAGTTAATCATTTGAAAAACTAGCGAATGGTTACTCTTTATCATGACAGCAGTTTTAACTAACGTCTGATATCGTTAGTTGGGCAACCGTCTGGAACGTTAAACTTACATTGGCCATATTTACTGAAATGGGCCACTCGGGCATTTTGGGAGTTAAACTTTGCCTTTTGGCCCGAAACTATGTTGGGTTAATTTCTTTGAGCCTTCGTATATAATACCCATCAATAATATATTTAAATTTATATTTATAATTCTTGTTCTTAAAAAATTAGATTCAAATTTTCTTCTTTTACTTTTATTTCTCTGTTTTTATGAGAATTACAAATAACTGTTTATATTGAAGAAGTTGATTTTTCAGTTTAGTTAGAGGGCTATTTTTAAAGAAGAAAAAATCACATTAGAAGCCATGAAACCTTTAATTAGTTTGAATTTTGAAAAAAAAAGTCCTCATATTATACAATAAATTGCATATTTTATATTTAATTAGTTTAGAGAATGTTCTCATTTATATGATAAAACAATAATGAATTTTTTAGTTATATCAATATCATTTTTTTATAAAAATTAAGTTAATCAATAAAATAATTTCTCTAATAAAATATAATAAAATTATAAAAAAATTATAATATTTAATTTTTTAATAAATTACTAATTAAGTATCATACCATATACAATAATTCTAGCAAAATTTCAATTATTTTGTGCAAATGAGGCATGAATTAATAAAGACAAACAATTTGTCAATAAACTTTATGAATTTCGTGCCGCTAATAAGCATTTTTATATTGTTTATTTGTTGATTAGTTTTAAAAATTGTCACATTAGAGTGGATTTGTCTAACATGTACAATACTTGGACTAGTTTTAGAATGTTAAACAATCAAATTGTAACATATATAAAAATAAAATATTATAGAGATGAAAATGGTAATATGACTAAATAAAGAAATACTAAATTATGAGATATCATATTCATAAATATTTAAATATTACTTATATAGAAAACAAAATAAAGAAATTCATTTAAAATAGTTCGGACAATTAAAACACAAGCCAAATAAAACATATGTGAGAAAAAAGCTAGTTTATTATTATTAGAGGAAAGAAATAAAAAGTTAAATCTATGAAAAATTAAAATAACATATTTAAAATTTTTTAAAATTACTTACATTTTCATAAAATTGTGCACTATATCGACTAAATTATCAAAGGTAAATTTGGATTCGGAGTATAATGTAGATTTATTTTGTAAATTACTTATAACTTAATGTAGAATTGAAATTCATTTTGGATTCAAAGTGGACATGAAATTACACTAATGGGTGTTTTTTTGTAAAGGCATGGTTTATATTTAGACTTATAAAATAACATGTTATGATTTATTTTCAAGGGTGGTAGACTTCTTTTTTTTTTCAAAAAAGAAGCAATGAGTGTATTTGAGAAATAAGTATTAGTTAATTCTGTGTCAATAGGTGTGATAAGATGAATGATACATGCATTATTCGGAATAATTGGGTGTGAGTTTTACAGGTCCACTAGCCTAAAAGTTTTTCAAGTTTGAACAGTTAATTATTTTTGTTAAAGACCGATGCCTTGGGGCTAACGTGGGATGTGATTTAGGAAGGATTGGTTGATAAAATATGAACCGGAGACTGAACTTTGATACACCTCAAAATAATATATCGATTGTGTAAAAAATTAAGAACTAACTTAAGTTTAAGTATTTGATTTTTATCTCTAAAATGATATTTGATTTGGAGCCTATTTCTATGGTATGATACCGGATATAATAATAGAGTAACTAAATTTTATGAAGCTTAAGAATGTCAACCTTTAATTTTTTTTATTATTGCACTATAATACCAAGTAGGGGTGTTCAACAAAATTATTGACCCGATAATCCAAATTAAAATCAATGAAACGAGATAAAAAATTAGGTTAACCGGAATCAAATGGTTCTACATTCGGGTCAAACAAAATTTTTTATACGGATTTGTGTTTGATTTTGGATAAGTGAATGTCTAATATAGTGATAAGTGAATGTCTAATATAGTGCTAATGTCCTTCATGCATTAACTAAAATGCCTAGCAATTTTAACAACTTTTTTTCACTCAAATACGTGCTAATGTTAAAACTTTGAACTTCTTATATTGTGCTTACACCAAAAAATAAAATTTTTAAAATTAAAAATTTTAAAGAAATTTGAAAAAGCTCATGAAATAATTATAAAAAAAAATTGAAATAACAAGACCAAAGTAGATAACTCATGTGCGAGCATGAAGGGTCTTGTAGCAACACACATGAGTAGATTATAAAACTTATTACCCATTTTATAGATACCATTAATGAATTAATTACGCTTTAAAAACACTAATTAATAGTGAGCAAGCCAAAGGATCCCATGGATGAGTGGCTTCACAAAACAGGGCCGAAGATTACATCCCTGCACCCCCATCTGGTCAAGACTCTATATAATTCGAGCCTACATCTCTAGTGAAGAAAGCAATGAAGTGAATTTCATTTTATAATGGAGTTTAATTCTCTGTAGCAAATACTATTGAGTCCCTTTCGATTCCGTATCACCCGTATTCTATAACGAACGTTACATAATGCTTTGATTGCCATTGGTTCGATACTTCAACTGTATCAACTGGTATAAGAAGAAGCCAAGACCCCAGGCCATGGAAAATGCTATGCTCCACTTGTTGGGGTCACTCTCTTGTGGTGTTTGTGTCCGCGGACAAGTGGAGACAAATGGATGCGGACGTTTGGAGAAATCCTGGAACGTCCGTCCTCGGGGGTAGCTGGATGAATTGGACGAGGACTTCTCAGAGGGCTTCATGTCCGGGAGGTGGACATGGACGAGGACTTCTCAGAGGCTTCATGTCCGAGAGGTGGACATGGACGAGAACTTCTCAGAGGCTCCATGTCCGAG
>JAOVVI020017060.1:0-10708 GCA_028571085.2 Nepenthes alata | reverse complement strand
TCTTGTCAAAGAGAATACATTCCATCTTTGTGCTTCGTCTCTTCAATGACTATGTTGTAATGACACTTTTTTATGCTTTTTTAGCTGGCTTTCCTTATCAAAGCTGGCATTGGGGGTTGATAATGTTTGGTTTGGCTGTGTCCGTAAAAATGAATGTGTTCCTCAATGCTCCACCTTTATTACTCCTACTATTAAAGGCTTTGAATATCGGTGGAATGATATTGGCTTTAATTGGAGCTGCAACAGTACAAATCCTGCTAGGATTGCCTTTCTTCGTATCACATCTGAAGGCATATATAACCAGAGCAGTCGATCTTGGACGTGTTTTTTACTTCAAATTTGTCCCTGAACCGATTTTTGTGTTGAAGTTTGCAGCCTCTTTGCTGATTGTCCATCTCGGGTTACTTCTGGCTTCTGCTCATTATAAATGGTGCAAGCATGAGAGAGGAATTGTCAAGTTCTGGCATTTAATATATGCGTCCATGAAGCTAATCAGCAGCTTTACACTACCTCAAAAGCACTAAAGAATGACCATATCCACAGGTTGTGGCAGCTGGGAGATGAACTTTGTGGGCACCCAAGAGTCTCAGAGGATCATCAATGGTTACTGGTTATTTCTAAGCTTGCTGAGCAGACAAAGTCTAAAGGGGAGCGGAAGCACAGTGCACTCACCAACTCGGCCACCACTTACTTCCAATTGACCATCACACCCGTTTTGGCACCATCCCTGGAAGATGATTCAACCACATTGATACCTCAAAATCCTCTATTCCTTGCTGTTAGCTCCAATATAATTACAGCCCTTAGCAGCTTCCTCTCCACCTTTGTAGATGTTGTCACAGTTCCCAAAGGGTTGCCCCCACATCACAAGACTGATAACCATGCTCCCTTACAACCACATCCAGCCCTCATTAATGTAAAGTCTTTCCGGTATCCTCATTTCTTGAAAACAAGAATTGAGAGAATGATCTACGAAATCTTGGATGAGTGGCTCAACCGGCCTAGCACCAGCCCTGATGCAAACAATGCCATGGTGATCAAAAGCGTTAGCTGGTGGAGTTGGCCACTGACATTTCAGAATCTCAGCCGTTCTTGCAATTTGAACAGTTCCTCAGATTCCGGAAGACTTTATGCAACAATCCAGTCATATCCCAAGTACTCGTTCAATGGCACTCACATACACCGGAGGAGGCCACGTGGGAAGCCATTGCTGACTTTCGCTAGAATTTTCCCTTCATTCAACATTAAGGGGGCAAAGTTCTCGTGATGAAGAGATGTCAAGGGGACCCTACTGCCCACTCCATTGCCTTACCTGCTGAGACCTTGGGCTCCCAACCGGTGGTACCTTCCGCGCGGCTTCTAGGCTTCCGCAAAGTTCTTCACCATGGCAAATTTGTTCCTCAACTTCTCGTTCAATAGCAGTCGCAATCTCCCGAAAATGCAACCTGGGAATCTGTTGCTGACTTTTGCTTGGAGTTTTCAACTTTCAACCTTGAGGACAAGATTATTTTCGATGGGGATGTCAATGTTACAGGCCTCCTTACTCCAGGCCCAATAATCCCTCCTGTTGTTTTCGGCCCAAGCAATCCAGACCCCACTGTTTCCGGCCCATCACACTCAGCTGGCCAGCTTGCTCGCTTGACTTGGGCTTCCTCCAAATTTTAGGATTATCATTCATCCTATTAGTTATTGTTATTATTCTGTTAGTTATTGATACTTGCCACACATGCTAGTTATTATTATATTCTGTTTTGCCTACACATGCTTTCGGTTACAGGGGAAGCATCTTATATACTGTACTTGAGTTGAGGAAGGCAGTAAAAAGAATATTACTTGTCAGTTCTTAACTTTCTCCTCTATCTCTCTCGCTCTCAATCTCTCCCAAACCCTCTGTCAGAATTCCCCTCCCTTGTTACCTTCTCACTTCCCAAAGGACCTCGGACATTTGCAGGCCAAAGCACCTCGGTCCCCTTACTCGATTGAAGCACCTCGGTCAATTGCAGGCAGCACGCGCCGGACAAAGCACCTCGGACCCTTTGCTTGATTGAAGCACCTCGGTCAATTGCAGCTAGCACGTATCATTTGGTGCTCTCATTGAAACATGGTAGAGGAGTTGACAATCGAAGAATTGATGGCGCTTGAAGCTTCCATTGCACAGCTGTTGAAGGACATCACGACGACCGTCATATAGCAATCCTTGTCGCATGTACTGCCACCGCTGCTTCCATCAACGCACAAACCCAACACACCCTCGTTGAAATCCAGCAATTACTTCGCAAAATCGAGCAAAATGGGTCAGTAAATCCTTCCCCACTTGTGGCTTCTCCATCTGTGATTTTCCCTCCTTCACCGTTGCTTCCAACTACCATTGCGTTCAGCCCATCTACGACCACGATTACACTGCCACATCTGCAAATCCCAACCCAAACCTCACTCAGAATGCTACCAACTCCACTAGGCGTCACCATCGCTCTTTATTTTCCCTTACCTCAACCAGAAATTGTGCCCTTCATTGCGTTTGTACTCCCACAGGACAACTGCATCACTAGCTCTGTTCCTACCAAGGCACACATCCAGCAGCCCTTAATGAAAGCCCACGCTCACCAACCCTAATCGAATGACAAACAGTGCACATGTGGTAGGTACCACCGCAATTTCCTTCTTCCTCTATTTTCCCTCCACAATTCCCTGCTGAAATGGAAAATTGCCCTGAGCTCCTATTACTGACGCCTGTGTCGTTATTGGAAGCCACCCGTGAGGAAAACCCACTGGTCGTGATGAAGCCTATGACAATCTTGAAAGCCTTCGGTATGGAAACATTGGTGGAGGAAAGCGTGGATGCCATTCGACAATGCACACCGGCTGAAATATGCCTTCGTCCAGGACGAGGCTTGTGCCTTACGTGGGATGAACGGGTCACACCGGGCTATCCATGTAAGATCTCACGCATTTTATGTATGATGGGTGTGGATGACTTTGTTCCAGTCATATCCCCAAAGTCAGGATCCCAAATTTACAGTGCAATTGGAGTTTGTACCACCCCAGTTCAACTCCTAAAAGAGGAATCAATCCCTCCGTTGCGGGACAAATTTGATTGGTATAATTATTGTTCACCTCAATTCATTGCTATATAGTATGGAGCATCCAGTTGCAGGGAGATGATTTCCGGTGCTAGTTCTCTTCTCCAATTGGGCGAACACTTCTTTCCTTGCAGCAAAATCACCCACTTGTTTCTTATCCTTTCTTTGATTTTTTGGGAGCTTTTGAAGTGAACTTTGCAGATAAGTATGTGGCAAATGGTGCTCTTTGGAGTGGCTACGTTCAGGACGAGCCCTGCTTCATGATTAATCGTAACTTAATGGCTAGCATGTTTTCTTTGCCTGCCATGTCAGCCAACGTGGTAATAGGAATTGTTGGTGTGGAGCAATTTTCAAACTACTCAGGTTTCAATCTGTGGCAGTATGAACTAGGTGGCCTTTTGAGGGAAGTTGGCATGGCATCCTTTCGAGCAATCATTGTACTTCTACTTCAGGGCTATAGTTGCACTCCATTGGTTTTTCAGATCCTTATGAGGGTTAGTGGGTTTCTTGAAGGGGAGAAAGATTACAGAAACTTAAAAGGTGATCAATAACTAACTATTAATAATAACAATAACTAATAGGATGAATAATAATCCTGAAATTTGGAGGGAACACATTATAATACCTTATCAAAAAATCAAAGCTTCCTTCATTTTGCATACTACACGCCCATCACAATGAATCTAGTAATTTGTGGCAGGTCACTAGCTCTTTGACTTCTTGTGGATAGTCTTCGCAGCATGATCTATATGTGCTGGATTGTACTGTATTTTTTGGCATCCATTCTCGTAGGACTCATCTCGTGATCTGCATTTCTGTTCATTTTCATGTCTGTACTTTTTCAGATTTGAGAAATTCATCAAGTTTGATTTGTACTGGATCTTGTGTCGTGTAAGGTGGTGAATGGCTTGTGCAAAGATGTCATATATAATTTATAGACATAGGAAGGATGTCGAATGTTGATCCCGGCAAAAGATGCTTACATGGGAACTGTTCCAAAAAATTAAGACAATGTCACATTTGTGCTTTAAAAAAAAGTTGAGCGGGGCGATTAGTCTGCAAATTATATATGTTGAAATTTGTTGTTAAGGATGCAATGCAACAGCCAGCATCATGAATTATGTTAATAATAAGGTAATAACTCATTGTCAACTTTCAAGCGACATGTTTGGACTTCAAAAGTGTCCAAACTAGTCTTGACACGGCTAGATGCCCATGTTGTCTCTAGACATGTCAAATACAATATTTTTTGATTGGAGTGAGCTGAATATATGTTGGATTTATTATGCTATGCAGAATTTGTTATATAGTTTTGATGCTTTAAAGGGAGATTGTCTATGGTCCATGCATCTATTCTGACACTCATGCTAGCTTTTCTTGCTAATGCCTCCAATCTGCTTTTCCCTTTACTGTCTGATTTGCAGTTAATTTGGCTGTTGCACTTGCTAATAAATGTCAGCTTAAAGTTGGTCTTCTAGATGCTGATGTCTATGGACCATCAATTCCGACTATGATGAAGCTCCATGGAAAGCCTGAAACCAATCAAGGTGATGCCAAATCTTCCTAGGATGCAGTCTGTGTTTTAGTTGGTGCAAGCTTGAATAACGTAGGTCAGGAAATGCTCATCAGACTAAGCCTGGATGAAAAGTTTTTTGTTGCTATATTTGCTATCGGCTCATAGATGTTCATGGGCTGGCATACATTTGTAGTGCCAATTGCCCAATAGGTGAGTTTGTATAGTTCTCCCTTTCTTGGAAGTGAGAGCTCATGAGTTCAATACTCCCAACCACCCTAATCTGTCACCCATTAACCCAACTAATTCCCCCCACCAAAAAAATAAAAAGATGAGGGAATAGAAGATGCTTTATGTCGAGTTGGTGACAGATTGAATGTTTTGACATTATTAGATAAATTGTAGCTGTATTGCAGTTTCAAAAATGCTTTGTCATGATCTATTAGAGAATTTTGCTGTCCTGCCCTTTCTTTTTTCTACCCCTTTTGGTTTTCTTTTGGGTACCTTTCCCTCACAATGTCTTAGGGAGAAGGGAAGTATTAGTGTAACAGTAGAATTGTTATTATATGATCTAATGGTCGCGGTTTGAGCTGTGGAAACGGTCTGCTATATAATACAATATATGGCCGCTTATAGTAAACCCAAAAGTAGTTCAACTCTTCCCCATAAATTGTGCATAACAAAAGTTTTGTACATTGGGCTATCCTTTTTCCATTAGGGACAACTACACGATTGACAACTGCAAATGTCACATATTCACCACCTACCTACTATTTAGGTTGCACTAGCAAGATCCATCTAAGGTAAGGAACTTCGAGTCGCGTGATTCACTTATTGTGATTTTGTTAGGCTAATGGTTAGTAGGAGCAAGTGTTGGAAAAACTTGGGAGTTATGTGATGTAAAATTATGGAAAGATAATTTCAATTCAGAATTTAAATTACTTTGAAAGCTCTACACAGATTCCCTCTTATAGAAATATAAATAATAGGAAGTAATCAAATCAATACTCTTAAAAATCATCATAATAATCACCCCACAAATAACCTGGAATATCTTCATTTGTTTCATAATTATGTACTAGAATCACCCTAGAATATCTTTATTTATTTACTAAATATACACAGATCTTCATCAAATATTTTCATTCATTTACCAAATCTTCTTTTGGGCAGCCCATTCATACAACAAAAATGTATATTTGAATACGCTTAAACTTTAAGATGATTTTTTCTTTGAACTGAGTGAATAGCATAATGTTATTCATTTATCCAATTCCTCATAGAAGGACTCAAGGCGCTGCGTTTTTTGTATTTACCCATTATGGTATATAGTGACATGTTCTTTTTTGTAGATTTAAAGATGATTCCAAAGGAGAACTATGGTGTCAAGTGTATGTCAATGGGATTTCTTGTGGAGGAGGATGCCCCAATTGTGTGGAGAGGGCCAATGGTAACGTGTTCTATGGTAAGGTTATTGCTCAACTTTTCCCAAAAATTGTCCCTTTTTCTTTTGCAGGTAATGAGTGCTCTTCAAAAATTGGCCAAAGGAGTTGATTGGGCAAAGCTTGATGTTCTTGTAGTGGATATGCCCCCTGGCACCGGTGATGCTCAGTTGACTATTTCTCAGCAGCTGCAGTTATCAGGTGTCTAAAAAATTTGGACCCAAGTATTGGCAGCTAATACCCCAAGAGCATCTTAAGATGACTCGTAACTTTGCTATTATATTTGTCGGAGCTAGTGTTTGGTATCCCACGTCATCTAAGAAATGAGAGTGCATATGTCTTACAGTATGGCTTAGTATCATTATGATATCAATCATTTTCTTAAAAAAGTCCGGGAGGAACAAAACCCTACGGGTATAGGCCCATACTTGTAGCCCAAATGAGATAATATGTTATCATATAAACTTGAATTGCTATATAATAGTATTAGAACTAATTTTACCCGGAATTCTATAAATATTAGCTAGGTCAATTTTGAGCCGTTCCACATGTGACGAGAACTCTGCTCCTTAACTTGCATCGGGTGTAGAAGTTGGTGTATGAGATCTCATATCGCCTAAAAAACGAGAGGAGAAGTGCCTTATGATGAGGTTTAGATATCTTTCTAGTAGCTAGCCTTTTTCCTATAGAAGCCTAAGAGGAACATGACCGTGCATATGTAGGCCTATACGTGTGGTCCAAAGGGGACAATATATTATTATGTGGACTCAAAGTTGCTACAAAACAATTGTGTGGGAAGCTTTGTCAGGTTATACTCAATTGTCCTATGTGAGTTTAAGGCATAAAATGGTTATCTGGGAACTGTGCCAATCAAATGTTTGTTCCCCAATGATTTTAGACAGAATGTTGATGACCTTTGGGAAATTAAAGAATTATTATGCTCTAATCTCCTTCACTCGGGATGAAAGATCCCATTGTTTATATGTGATTTGTGTTCTTTACTTGCAGGTGCTATAATTGTTTCCACTCCTCAAGATATTGCCTTGATTGATGCTAGAAAAGGAGCCCAAATGTTCTCCAAAGTTGATGTTCCTGTATGATTATCTTTTGTTTAAATAACATCTAACTTAGTTCATAGTTCTTTGGTAAAATTTTTAGATTGGGGAGAAATGAATGTTTTGCCTGGAATGCCAAATGTAATCCTTTTTCCGAAATATTAAATCAGCCATACACCTTCTACACAGGACTATATTCCTTTCCCAATCTAAAATTTTTAGATTGGAGAGAAATAAATGTTTTGCCTGGAATGCCAAATGTAATCCTTTTTCTGAAATATTAAATCAGCCATACACCTTCTACACAGGACTATATTCATTTCCCATTAATCTTTACTCATGGATGAACATATCGGTATGGTATAGGTATTAGTTACAACTCTATTGATATCGGACATTATCTGACAATTTATAACGGTATTCAAAATAACAGAAGAAAAAAATTTTCTAAGGATCATAATCTGATAGGGAAATACCAGCCCACATTGGTCATATATTAGACATAACAGCTGATATTTTGAATATTAGCCGATATATCATAATATGTTATCGATTGGACAATATATTATGATATTGTTATGGTGTCAAAAAATGTCAATATTGGAAATCCCGATAGTAATAAAAATCAGCCAGTATTTTTATCTATTCCTTTACTCTGTTTTATGGGCCAGAGTGAATACTTTTCTTATATATTGCTCTTTAAATTCATACCATTTCTACAGATTTTGGGAATAATTGAAAACATGAACTGCTTCAAGTGTCCTCATTGTGGTGAAGCTTCATTCATATTTGGCAAGGAAGGAGCTAGGAAGGCAGCAGCTGAGATGTCTCTGGAACATCTTGGTGATGTAAGTAGCTCAGCCAATATCTTTATATCTACCATAGTTAAGCTCTTAATTCCTCTGTTTTATAGCAGTTTGCGCCGATACAGACCCTGAGTACTTAAGGAGTTCAATAGTTATTTTTTAATCGCTTTTTCCTTCAAACCTTCATTTTCCATTGACCTTTCAAGGAACCAAAAAGGGCCTTTGGAACCCGGTGTAGACGTCTCGGAAATTTGGTTATTGAGATTTGATTTGATAGTTTATTTGATTTGATTTTCTTTTATTTTTATCATATCTCGGAGATTTTTGGATTTTTTTTTATTTGATTAGTCTTTAGGATACCTATAGATTATAAATATTTAATTTGGTTATTATTTTTTTATATTTTAGGTTATCATTGATTAAAAAATTGTGTTTGATCAATTCCCCTTCTCATTCCCTGAGTCAACTTTCTCCTTTCCCTCTTCTATGTGCTTTGTCTCTCCCCTTCCCTGTTCTTCTTCTTCCTCTGCTCCACTTCTTCCGTTCCTTGCATCAGAACCCCAAGGGTTGTTATGGTCCTTCCAGTTGGCTAGCTTCCCAATAGCCAGTATTGAAAGCTGAAAAATAAATGGTGGGCATCATATTAAATAATTTAAATAGCTATTTAATTTTCATTATTTATTTTTAAATTTTTAATTCTAACCATTAGCTGGATATTGAAGCCAGTTCACTGGAAGGACAATAACCGTGCTCCGGAACCCCATCATCCATTCCTTCACGAAGAAAACAAAATGATCATGTTGATTTTGAATCAAGTGCGTTTTAAGATCCATGTCTTTTGTATTTGTTTGATGATTATGGGACTGTGTTCATCATTTTGAAAATTACCTTTAACAGAAGTTATAAATTACAGTTTTCCCTCTAAGGAGTCTTTTTGGATTTTTTTCTAAGTCCTAGAACAAAACTATATAGAACAACTTACAAATAATTTCAATCAGCTTCTTAGAAGGCTTTTGGAATAAAATCCAGTTTTTAATTGTTTTTTAACCAATAGTTGTTCTGAGTATAATGCCAAACGAGCCTCAAATTCTAATCCGTTTCTGCTTTGACTACACTAGATACCGATAGAGATCGAGATACGGAAGTGTTCCGATGAAGGTATCCCAGTAGTGGTTTCATCTCCCGATTCCGTCGTCTCCAAGATATACTACGATGTGGCTCGGAGAGTTGTCGACCGGCTTAAGGAGCTAAGAAGAGCACGATTTCGTCCTGAGATTTCCCTGTGATATAAACCTCCTCTACCTGCAGCCGACGATCCTTCCCCTGCAGTATACTGTAAGCTCACGCCTTTGTAAAATCAAGCATATCGACCATTGAATTTGAATCGAGATTCATGTTTGTGTGTAAATTCCTATCCAAATCCAACAGCCCAGAGGCCATTCATCTTGTTATATCACAACCCTTTTGGTAAGGTAAATTAAAGATAATGAGATTAATTATAGTGAATATCAAATTGAGAGTGGTGAAGATACCCATGATGTGGCGTTTTACTCATTTTTTATACTATTGCAAATTAAGGAATGAAAAGTTGGGTGATGGGTAAGTGTCAACCTATTTGTATGCTTAGGGTTCACACTTTTTAATATTATGGCAATTTCATCTTTTTCAAATTGTCTCTTTTAAATCTGAGTAGTTAGATCTTTATCCTTTATAGTAAGTTATGTGATAAAATCAGTAAAAAATTCAGTAAATCCTCGCCTGACGAGATGGCACTTTGGCCCTAACGTGGAGCCTATTGTCTCAAGGAAAGAAAAATATACCACAAATATAATTTATAGAGCCTTTATAAACTAACGAAAAGATTTAGAACTTACACATCTGGCATGCCAAATAGGCACTTGATATACTTGAAAAAAATGTTGATGAAATAGGTATTAGTTAAACGTCAAGATAATACCAAGCCTAAAGTTGTTGCTCACCTAATGACTATTTTTGCCTTTAACCTGTAAATATAACATCAAATCTCATTTTTATAATGAAATGAAGTTTCTGATTCCTAACAATAGAGGAGGACGATCTCTTAACTTGACCATTAAATCTACACTTGGTAGAAAAGAACAAAGAAATATCAATTCTATTCTTATAAAATGAAGGGTAATTCACCTGCTCTAAATATCGACGGAGTTTCAAAAGTGATGCGCTTGCAACTCTTCTTCGGAGATAAGGATCTCACTGAGGACAAACTCCCTAAGCCCAATCCCTACTGCGACCTAGCACTTCTTGGTGTCTGGGCCATAAGGGATCTAACCCTCTAAGAAGGTTTAATATCTTTTGCTAAATGTTTAACCTTTTTGAATTATTTATTTAAAAATAGAAGGCTTGTAGTAAAGTTCAATGATACGGTAAATTTTTTGTCTTCTATACTTTTCTCGAATCTACACTTAGATATCAAATGAGTTTATTCGACAAAAAAACCTATAACCCTTAGCAGATTACAAAATATATCTTTTTTAGAACATGTTTATGGCGTATATGATCAAGGTAATTATATTGCTGTCAAATTTTTTAATAAATCTATTGAATTTTGTCCTCGGTCTCTTTCATTAAAATTTGATTCCTCTTATTAAAAATATTCTAAAATAATTTTAAATACATTCATTATTATATTTTGTTTTTATTTTATGGTTGCGAAGCGCAGGTCACGGATGGTGAGAGGCGGGATCCACACGTTATTCTAGTGAGACTGACGCCGTCAAGATCCTACAGTTGGCCAAGTACAATTCTTTTGATTATTATTATTATTATTTTGTAC
>JAOVVI020017059.1:0-10708 GCA_028571085.2 Nepenthes alata | reverse complement strand
TTGATTCTTCGCGTATGCATATAGTTTTACCGGATAGCTTGAAGTTTTTGCTTGGTTTTACCGAATATTTGATAAGTTTGATAATTTAAACGAAATGGGTAATTATTCTGGAATATCAGACTTATATTCGAAATATTCGTAAATGAAAGTCATGAAAACTTGCATATGAGCATTACGTGTAGTATTCCATGTATGTGTTTCAAGTCGGGCTCTATTTTGTATTCAATTTTGCAAATGTACTTTCCCACATGATGGAAAGTTTTATATTTGTACTTCCCAAAGTAGAAACTGTGCACTTTTCTGTCATATAAGAAAATTTTTAGACTTTGTTATAAAAACCCTCCCCGGTTTGGTATTTTATGAGAATCATTGTAAGGAATTGAATGTAACTAATATATTTGGACAAACTTGATAACTGCATCTATAATCTACGGGTGACAAAAAAAAGTGATGTTTGTCCCCATCTATAGGAGCAAATATATCAACGGCCCACCTATGAGTCTAATAGTGATTTGACTTAAAATTACCGAAAGAACATGTAACCCTCTCTCAAAGTCAGTTTTGTGATGTTTAGTTCTTCGATTTGAGCATGTTTTGATTTTTTGATATTTTTACCTGCATTTAATTTGGATACTCGAGATTTTGATTTGAGATTTGTAGGTTTCGACCGTCATTTGGATTTGGATATCGAGCTTTGCTTGATTTCATACATTGGATCATTTGGCATTTTCTTTTGGATTATAGGCTTTGCGTATGAGACCGCATTTGGACTTACGCTGATTTATCACATTGGATATTTGGATTTTGACTCTTATGGATTTTACACGTTTTGTTGATTTGTTCATTCACTCCGATTATGGATATACTGTTATATTATGTATAATATATACTAATACTTACTGAATATTTGGCTCACAGTTTTATTAATTTCTGACCCTTCCAGATTAGAAGACTTGGACACCTTACAGGGAGCTCGGGCGAGGACTCTGGTAGAGATTTTGTTTATATTTTGTGATTATTAGTTTTATAATTGGGTTGTATTTGTATTGGATGTATTTCGGTAACGATAAGAAAATGGATTAGATTGATATTAGTATATTGTATTGTGATGGAGATATGTGGGATAATGACATTTGGTGTATGTTGGATCAGTAGTGTGGATTGTGTTGTTTAAATTTGCTATTTTTCCTTACAGACATTTTGAGAAGGTTGTGACAAGTTATGATATCTAGATGAATAGTTTGGAGAGATCCTATGATGAATGTTGTTATGCGTATTATTGATAATGCTATTTAGTATTTTGTCAAGTCCAACCTTGATTTGAGTATCGTATTTAGATGTCTTTATTTCAGAATTTTATTTTGTGAGATTTTAATTATCGTCAATAATTATAATTACCTACTTTTGGTTCAAGTTTGTGACAGCAATAAAATGTGGAGGTTAAAGAAGGCCTTGTATGGCCTGAAATAACATCCTCAAGTGTGGTTTGGGAGGTTTACAAAGGCCATGTGTAACATGAAACACAAGCTAAGTCAAAGAGATTATATACTATTAAATATTTAACTGGAAAAATAACCATTTTCACTTTTATATGTCAATGTTACTATTGTGATAGGGGCTTATTTTGGTGAACTAGAGTCTATCCAAATTTACAAAAGAGCTTGAAACCAAGGTGCTCAAAAGGCCAAAGTACATCTTGGGAATTGAAGTGGCCTATTTAAATGTATGTATTTAATCTATTAAGGAAAGTTAGAAATCTCGGCAGCAAAGCAACAAGTACCCTAATTGAGAACCACATGCTAAAGGAAGATGTCTAAGGCCAACTAGTTGACTGAGAAAGATACTGATGACCTTAGGTGATGTTGATTTACCTATCACATACTTAACTGGAAATCATATATGCAGTTACTACAGTGAGCTAATTATGCATGAGCCAAAGGAGAAACATATGCAAGTAGTCCGGAGAAACATACACTACTTGAAATCAACACCAAGAATTATATTTAAGAAAGGTAGAGGATTACAAATAGAAGCCTACATTAATGCGGACTATGTGATTCCTTAATATACAAGAGGTCTATATTTGGCTACTGCACATTCCCAAGGAAACTGTGTAACTTGAAGAAACAAAAACAGCCTGCAGTAGCACAATAAAGTGCATAAGCAAAATTTTGAGCTATGACATAAGATATATGTGACTACTATGGCTGAAAATCCTCCCAAATGACATGAAGATACAAAATGAGGGACCTATGAAACTCTATTGTGATAACAAGTCAGTTATCGGTATTGTTACACTCCAGTGTAGCATGACTGAACCAAACATATCAAAGGTAAACAGAAATTTTATTGAAGAAAAGCTCAATAGTGGTATCTCAATACTTCATACATGCCATCAAGCAAACAACTTCCCGATGTACTTACGAAAGGTCTACAAACTTCACAGTTCCAAAAAGATTCTAGCAAGTTAAAATGGAAGATATCCATTCATTGCCTTGAGGGAGAGTGGTCAGATATCAAGATGATCTCCTGGATATCCTCATTTCGGATAACATTTGATTAATCAAGGCATTATTCCTTCCGATATCGGAAATCTCCTAAATATCGCCCAAATTGATTATGTCATATTCTAGATTATGTAATACCTTCCTAATTGGAAGATTGTATAAGATTATATGATATTCCTCTCGCCTCTTCCCAAATCATTAGGAGTCACAAGAGATATTTTCATGCATCTTAATTATCTCATTAGGAGATACATGGGATATTCTCATATGTCTAATTATCTCTTTAGATTATGTGTAAGAGGCGGTAAGTGCACCTGTATAAAAGTGTTGTACATTTTGTTATAAAATAATACAAGAGTATTACTTCATATTGTTTCCTTAGTCTGGAAAGTGGGTGGGAGAAGAGGGAGAGGGGATAGGACAAAATCCACCTTGTAAGGAGGTTGCATACAAGTCAATCTGGAGTTTTAGCATTTCCTAGCTTGGCTGGATACAATTACACACCTACTTGAGCACAATTTGAGCTCAAGCAAGTACAAATGTACACATAGTATCAAACATTGGCCTATTGTCTCAATTTTATAGCTTCCATCAATATCTACTGGAGGAGCAGCAATGATGAACGTCATAAATACAAAAGTTGTGGTCAATAAAGTAGGGATCATCAAAACACCAAGCCATCTAGAACCTGTATTTTTGGAGGGTTGTAATATAAATAGTACATGATGGAGCAATTGTACTGAATTGCAACTGCATTGACTGATTCAACCAAGTTATCATCCATTTTAACTAATGTAATTCGAAATAAACCTGAATGGACCCATACAAATCAATACATGCCTATTAATTTATACCTTTTGATCTGCATATTTCAGTATCTCAAGAAGAAGATGATGATTATTGGTATAGGGCATTGAAGCAAATGGTCTATATTACCATGACATCTTCCTTACCTCTTGTCGAGCCCTCCGATCTACAACAATTTCTATACAGTGGCATTGTCGTTTTGGTCATCCATCCTTGTCTATTCTAAAGTATCAAACTGAAAGTCTACACTCTATCATCTCTACCATGTGAAGCTTGTCAATTTAGCAAATATCACCGTGTCTCATTTCCTTCTAAAAAAGTTAGTCATGTCTCTAAATCATTTGAGTTAGTCCACTCTGGTGTAAGGGGACCAATTCATATTTTCAATAATAATTCAGTATTTTATCACTCTTGTAGATAATTTTTCTTGTATATCTAACTTGGATGTATCTGAAAAAAAATTGCTATGAGTTATAGTCTATTTTCCAATTATTTTAGGCCCAGATTAAAACTAAATTCAAACACAAAATTCAGATTCTTCGTTCTGATTATACTAAAGAATATGAGTCAACCACTTTCACTTCCTATCTTGCATCTAGAGGCATTCTTCATCAGAACTCATATGTATATACTCCCAAACAAATCAGGATCAATAAAAATTGTCATTTGTTGGAAGTTAGTCAACCCTTGTGTTATATGCATGTTCCCAAATAGTTTGAAGTGACATGTTCTTGTTAGCATGTCTCAACTTTTTCTTTCCTTTTCTCCAATCTCTCCACCCTCTTCACTACTTTTGAGTATTTTTGTGTATGTGTGCTCATAAACTTGGAACTAGTTTTGACAAGCTAGATCCACAATCTACCAAATATGCCTTTCTTAGTTGTTACCACATGCAAAAAGGTTATTGATCATACAATCCTTCACTTAAGTGCCATATTACCAATGAGATGTCACATTTGATAAATCCAAGCCGTACTTCTCCGAAGAGCCCCATGTAGAACTCCATGCTCCAATATCTACTCCCTATTTTCCAAAAGGTGCGTCTTCTAACAACACAGTAGCTGCATCTATAGTCAACTCTCCCTATAGATCAAATTGTGCAGTTATGTCCTTAAACAGACCATCATGATCAATCTAATCTTTCATAGGCTTATACTCGACGACTGCTTAGTGTTGTGCATTAGATAATCTCTTTGTCATCTTGGTGTCCACAGATCAAACACCCCCAGATTTCGAGGATCTAGCCATTGCTCTTTATGAAGGTAAATATACACGTATCATACAACATCCTACTACCCAATATGTCTCCATTGATCCTTTGTCGCTGCCTTTCTCGTCTTACATATCTCAACTTTCTAGTGTGTCTAGTTATCCCTACGATTGTCAAGGACGCATTATCTGACTATGAGTGGAGGAAAGTCATGAAATTAGAATTACCAACCTTGCATGGAAACGAAACATGGGAGCTCGTTACTTTGTCATATGACACCTGCATCGTTAGTTGCAAATGGGTGGTTTTTGTACCTAAATTTAAATCAAATATCTTTGTTGACCACCTGAAAGCCCGATTAATTGTTAAAGATTATACGCAAATCTACATTATCAACTATAATAAAACTTAATTACCTGTCACTAATATGTTCTTAATTCGGGTTCTCATTCTATAGCTACTATCCTTGATTGGCCATTTTTTGAATTAGTAATTAAGAATGCATTATTTGATAGTGATTTGCTTGAAAAAGTTCACATAGATTAATCTTTGGGGTTTGTTACTAAGGAGGAGTACAAAAGCAGAGTTGTATATTGAATAAGGCATTGTATAAACTAAAACAGTGCCCAGAGCATGATTTGGAAAGATTTCAGAAATTATTCTCACATTTGGCCTACAATGTTGTCACAATGATCACTTGGTATTCATGTGCATAAGAATACAAGCTATACTATCCTTGGAGTCTATAATGATGATATTATTATTACTGAAAATTATGTAAATAGAATTGCACGTTTAAAGCAATTCCTACAACAACAATTTCAAATAAATGATTAATGAAAGCTTCGTTACTTTTAGGGGATAGAAGTCACTAGATCTCAAAAAGGTATAAAATTGTCTCAGCAAAAGTGTCTATTACATGAAAGTGACCTCCTTAGCACTCATTCAATAGACACTCCTATGGACCTAAATCTAAGACTCCTAAAGGATAAAGGACAATTGTTTAAAGATCCAAATCAATGTTGATTGGAAAACTGAATTATCATACTATTACCAAATATGATATTCCATATACAGTCAAGGTACTTGATGGGTACTAATACTCAATGCCCATTTAAAAGATCAATCCTCGTGGAATTAGGCCCTGATGCCACAGAGACCCAATAGGCCCAAGAAGTCCAGACAGCAGGGTCAGCCCGTGCAAGATAGTGGACTCAAAGTCTACTCAAACCCGTGGACTCAAGGATAGACCTCGGACGTCATCACGTCTACAAAACCGGCGCGTCAGAGATTTGGTGGCTAACCCTGTCAGACTGTATAAGGAATGATGGCCTGTAAAGTACGCCTGATCACTACAGATGTGACACCACGTAAAGTCAACCAGCATGTATGCAACCTCCATGATGCAGTAAACTGGATTGGTAGAGTTGGTAGCAGGCTCCTCAGCGACACGTGGATACCCCACAAAGGAAGACTCAACTACTATAAATATATTAACTATCTGCCAAACAAATGATCCCCAGAGAGAGAAAGAGAAAAGAGAAAAGGCTTGATAGCAGTCTATTACTCCCCTATAATCTCGTCCTCTCTTGTAACTAAACACAATAATAAAACAAGTTCTCAGACAAAAGTCCCATGGTTTTTCCTTCTCATTTGAGAGAAGATTTTCTACATAAAAACTCCGCATGCCTTAGTCCTCATACTCTTTTTCTCTACTTCATCTCACTCTTTGTGTTGCACACGTCTTGCCCGAGTACTCAAAAACGATCCGCAAACTCAGCTAGATCCTTATCCGTACAAATGCGCAAGATCCGAGGGCGCAACAATACTAAGTTTCTAGAAGCTCCTCGAGTTCCATGTAGGGAAAAAAGGCACCAAGAGTTGAATGTTACACAAATCAAATTTGAGATAAAAGATTAGGGGTGGCTAAGAAAATTTTAGACAAGGAAATTAAACAAGATAGAATTATGGGAAAGTTGTGTTCATCTCAAACCCTGCATATACAGAAGATTCTTTCAAAATTCAGTATGGCTTAGGCTTAAGCCCGTTCTACTCCTTTGGCTGCACATTTTAAGTTATCCCCTAATCGAGCACCGCGCATGAATGAAAAAAAGAGGAAATTGTGCATATTCCGTATTTTTGTGTCATTGATAGCTTAATGTATTGCATAGTGTACACGCTGCCAGATTTGTCTAATGTCTTAGTTTTGTCAACCATTTCATGTGAATCTAGGAAAATGCATTGGCTTGTGGTAAAATAGGTTTTACAGTTTTTGAAAGGCACGTAGAATTATGCTATTAATAGGAACTCGACTAACAAAGATAGAGTGCCTGATTTTGTTGATGTTGATTTTAAGGAACCTTGACAATAGTAGGTTGTGACAATAGTAGGTCGATGACTGCATATATTTTCACACTTGCCGGTGGACCTAGCAGCTAGAAGTCAATGTTCCAGTCAACTGTTGCCTTTACCAACACAAAAGCCAGGTACATGATAGGAGACAAGGCTAGGAAAGAGTCAATCTGGCAGGCCAGATTGTTGGGCAAGCTCAAACTCCAGCAAAGCAGTATGCAGATTTTCTGTGACAATCAAAATGCTTTGCACCTCACTACAAAGCATGTTTATCATTTGAAAAAGAAGCACGTGCAAGTTCAACATCCTTTGCTCCTAGTACTAGTTACAAAAAATGAAGTTCTGTTGGTGAAAATTCACACAAGCAAGAATCTCGCAAATGTACTCACAAAGACTATTCTAGGAGAGAAACTCAAGTTCTGCTGGGATTTTTTCAGTCTACGTCCCATGGATTGATGAGTCATAATTATGATTTTGTTGGAATGAGATGTATTGATGGTCAGCACTTGCGCTTGTCAAGGTGGAGATTTGTGAAGCCATTAATTCCATAAATGTTGAATTCGATTGATGCACAAATCATGCACCTCGGTTTCTTTGCTCGTTACAGAAGATTATGTTGCATAATTGCTTTTTAGAAGAGTGTGAATCAACAATGTATGTCCTGGGAAATCAAGAAGCATTCAGGGATGGAATTGATAACAAGAGGAAACTCATTACATCCGTTGATTTTGTGATGAATGACCTTGGAAACTCACTGCATTAACTAATCATGTATCTCTTTATAGAGAGGAATGCAGTTATTTAGTAAATACTCATTTGCCAAGTGTAGAGAATTCACTCTAGCAAAACAGTGCACGCTAGCTACACATTTGGGTTCTTCACAAAATCATTGAGCATTACCTTAGTGAGAATGAGTTTGATCGAGTTTGTTTCATACATTTAGAATTTGGATTCAGGATGATTCAATCACTTGTACTCATGGATGAGAATATTGGTATCAATATCGGTTATGATCATATCAACATCGAACAGATTGGATAATACATATCAATATCGGATATATATGACGGAAAAAATTTTAAAAATCGTAAGCTTGCAATGTTATATCGGCCAATTATATGGCCAAATATTGACCGATATTTTAAATATTGATTATACAGATGATACGAAAATACATCGCGGTATTATTACTATGTCAAAAAATATTAGTATTAGGAGTCTTCTATATCAATACATAACGGTTGATATATATTATTTTGGCTGATATTTGTATCAATGATTGTATTCTTTCGATAACAGTGACACCCACCATCATCTTGCTTGGACGTAACTATCATTCTTAGAGTAAGCCACGTAAATTTATTGTCGCATGTGTTTGAATTTTTGTTATAATTCCATTATTATTCAGAATAGTTTTCATTGTCAAGTTGGTGGGAAAGGTATTTGATGAAGCCAATAGGATACTGATGTCACTTTCACTCTTGATAATGAAACAGGGAGAATTAGATGTCAGATATGTCAATGAAGCTTTTAATAGATACCAAGTACGAACCAAGACCCACATTGCTGCAAAAGAAAATGATAAAAATAATGAGCATATTCTTCAAGAATTTAGTATTCTCCTACATGCTTCTAAAATTATTAAAATACTAAAGCTCTATTAGGCTTGTCAGCCTATCAACCACAATAGAAAATGCATCAGTTTGACTAGTGAGATTACGTGAGTAGCTCAAGTTCAATCAAATCAAACAAGATTGTCACTAACAATCTTGATTAACTCAGAAGCTGTATTGTATCATTCAAACCCCTATTGAGGGCCAATAAATATAACTTATTGTCATTGTTTTTGGCTCAAAATCGTGAGTCTATCAGGTTCACTAGGAAAATATATGATGACCCTAAATTCAAATTTTTCAAAACTTTGTTTTTCAGCAGTAAACCTTGAGAATTATGTAAGATTATTCTTATTTGAATTTGAAGTGGATTTCATGGCTACTTCATGGAAAAATAAATGTGCATTATATGTTTTGCACTGTAATTCAAATGAATGCTGGGGCTAATGGTGGAAACAGAATTCAGCTTATTTGCTCAATTTCAAAAGGGCTGGGGGTCTTGAAATCCTCTTAAAATCAATGAAGAGTTTGACAATAATATTAAAATCAGAGCAGATCAGCACAGGCATAAAGGCACAGTCTACTCTTAGTTGTATATGGTCATTGCTAAAGAAAGATCATATTTGAAACAAGAGCAATGATATGCAGCCACCTTTGGAACACCCTTTAGCATAGTTTGATGTGGCATCCAATCCATCCATCCATTTTTACGTCGGCCTAGTACTAAGGATGGATAGATTAGATACCACATCAAATTGGGTGGCTAAAGGGTGTTGTGAAGGTGGCCACATATCATTTCTCTTCAAACAAACAATGCTGCTTTTAATCGTCAAACATGTAAAGCTCTTTACCAAGAAATCCAAGCAACACATTGTTAGGGTTGTGAATCTGAAGAGCACTGTGAAGACCCCAGATGACATTATGTCCTCCTGGAGATTGTCTCCCAGAAAATAAAACTCCCACCCTGTTCAAGTGACAGTTAGCATCAGCTAATAAAGTAAAACAATAAAGCAACCCAACACTACACACATTACATTCACATAAGTAGTTTTATAAACACAAAATGATGCCAACACCACAAATGGAAGCAGGAGGAAGAGCGGAAAAACTTCTAAGTCATTCAATTAGTATTATAAAGATTTTTTCAATTGTAGGAAGTGTAAATTCTGGAAAATGACTCATTTGTTGTAACTTCAGATATAGTAAATATCCATCACTTGTACAAAGTGGAGAGAACACTTCTTGTTGTGGCAGCGGTCCAAAAACCATACAGGTGTCTTTGCCTTGAAGTGGTGTGTGATAAAGTTTCAAATTGGTACATGCTATGGTTTCTATGTTGGCAATTAAATAAAAAAAAAGACACTTGTAGGGACATCTTTTTACCATATTATCAGGCGCAATATAATCAAGTTGGATCAAATGCATACCGAATTGCTGGATGCTTGGCAATAATCTGAGCATCATGAACCTTAGCAGTCTCCCTAAGAAAATGAGCTAGAGGCTGACCATATGTGCATGGAAAGTACCGACTTATGGTGTGTGCGTCAGTAGGATCCACAACAGTGGTTGCATCACCAAATTCCACCCTGACTGCAGTTCCCTGCAGATAGGTTGTGCAAAAAATAAGATCAGCCGATATGAAAAGAAATGTACATCAACAGATATAAACAGAATCCAATCACATTAATGGCAGTCTAATGAACATACAAATTATGCAAAATAGTTATTGTAACACTCCGGTATTTTGGACTTGAGTCAATCAAACACCGGATTGAGTGAGATCTTTAATTATGGAAATAATGGTAAAAATAGAATCTTATGAACCAAAAATTTGCAAGGACAGAGGAGAAAAAGACTAATTCTTTGCCTATTTTACTTACTAACTTGCAATAGCTGTAAAGGATTAAAACGAACTAGCTATACAAAGGAGTAGACTAATTTCATAAAGACCATGAACCATTTAAATTTCATGAGTCACCAGGAGAGTAATTTGATAATTTTCTCAATAAAGTAGATGTCGTTTTTAACATATTATTTTATTAATTGAAATTCGTTGTGAATGTATTAAATATATTTTGATATGATTATAAGTTTAAAATTAATTGAATTAATATACTTAAATGTGAAAACCGGAAGAGGCAATACCTAGAAAACCCTGGTTGGACAAAACCCTAAATTGCCCCTAAACCCAAGCTATACGGCTGGGGGGGGGGGGGGGG
>JAOVVI020017058.1:0-10708 GCA_028571085.2 Nepenthes alata | reverse complement strand
TGAAGAGGCACGTGTGCGCCCAGGTCAACGTGTAGGCGAAGAGCACGACGACCCACACAAGCCCAACACTGCTCACACGCCATCACGTACGCTCACTCGAGCCCCACGAGCCGATCCGCAAGCGAGTTTTAACGCTGACAAAATCAGCCAGCCGAGTTCTCTTATAAGCACCGCTAGACGTGACAACCCAAGACGGGACAACCTGAGCATGCTGGGGGAAAGCTCCGAATGCATGGAACCAAAGCCGCGAGATCATTGTGTGGCAAAACACGAACAAACAACGCGGCACATGCAGCACCATGCATGTAATGCTGACTTGCACCTGCAGCAAAGCACCGAAAGATGGGACAGCACGAGCGCACGGGCAACACGCACTGAATGCATGGGCACCCGTGCCGTAAAGTTGTGCCGTGGAGAAACACGTATGAACAACACGGCACACAAAGCGCCCTGCATGGCATGCCAACTTGCACTTGCAATAAAACACCGATAGATGGGAGAACCCAAGACCGACACATATCAAACCCATTGAAGCCCGGGACCTGAAATTATGCCGTGGCAAACCACGTATGATTGTCATGACACACGCACCGCCATGCAATGCATGCCGACGTGCGCATGCAGCGCTACACTAATATTCGGGACAACTCGAGCACACTATCATTTTACACTGGAGGCAAACCCGGGCGACAAAATCGTGGCGGGGCAAAACACATAGGAGCGACACAGGACACATCGCGATGCAGGGCATGCCAAGATGCATCTTCATCGAAGCAACAATAGACGGGACAAACCGAGTGCACCACCGGGATACGCCGAGCGCATGGAAGCCCGGGCGGTGAAATCACGGCGTTTCAGAAAACATATGGGCAACGCTGAACACGCAGCCCATGCGCGGCGTGCCTGGGTGACATGCGCTTGCTGTAGCATCGACGCGCCACAGCAGCGAAGCATCTCCCCCATATAGAGGCTTCTTGGCATTTTTGGCCTTGGCAGGAGTAAACATTGCACCCCCCCAACTTTCACAATTAGGTTTTTTGTAGTTGCCGGTAATATTTTCATGTGATTGTTTTTGTTAGAAAGATAAAAATTAATAGCAGCTGAAAACAAATTTTTGGGTTTTTTTTTACTACAGGAAAAAATTTTAATATTTTCTCAAACGTTGTGCAACTTTGAAAATTAATAACTCCGTCAAAACTTGTCCGAATGACAAGTTTTTATTTTCAAAAATTAGCATTAGTTGTGAAGAAAATTCAGATGTATTGGCATCACAATTTGAGTTCGGGAAGGGATCGTAAGTCCAATTATTGAGGGCAAAAAATGCGTAGAAATCTATTTTTAGTAGAAAAAGTGGTGTTAAATTAATAACTCCGTCAAGACTTGCCCGAATGAAGATATTGTTTTTCTAAAATTAGCATAAGTTGTGAAAAAAATTCAAATGTGTTGGCATCGCGATTAAAGTTCGGGAAGGAATCGTAAGTCCAATTATTGAGGGTAAAAAATGCGCAAAAATCCTTTTTCAGTAGCAAAAACGGTGCTAAATTAATAACTCCATCAAGGCTTGTCCGAATGACGTGGTTTTCTTTTCCAAAATTAGCGTAAGTAGTGAAGAAAATTTGGATGTATTGGCATCACGATTTGAGTTCGGGAGGGATCATAAGTCCAATTATTGAGGGTTAAAAGTGCGCGAAAATCCGTTTTCAGTAGAAAAAGTGGTGTTTCCCTATTTAAAGCATACCCGAAGAGTAGGGGTCAAAATTATTGGCATGATATTTACAAAAAGATGGGCGACGTATTGGCGGAAGATGTCTACCCCCGAGACCACATGCGTTGGCGAGACATGTCATAATGAGGTCACACGAGGCTCCATAAATCCGGGCCGTGCCGAGAGCGGGAAAAATCCAAGGACGGGCAAGCATCACTGGTGACATGCCATGTCATTCGGAATGGTATGCCGAGATGATCAACACGGCAAAGAAGGCTTCGCAAAGCCTCCGTGTCAACCCGGGCGCATCTGGGGGCGACACATGCAATGCTGGGACGCACTGGGCGCAACACTGGACGGGCTGGCTGCGGCACAGGCGGTGCTGGGCGCAACACAGGAGGTGCTGGGTGCGACACTAGCGGTGTTGGGCGCGATAGCTGCGCTGCGGGGCATGACAAGGGGCCAGCCCAGGAACGACACCGGCGCGACAAGGGCGATGCCGAGATGATCGACACGGCAAAGAAGGCTTTCTAAAGCCTCCGTGTCGACCCGAATGCGACAAGGCCTTCGCTGGTGCGCGCTAGGCACGACATGTGCAGTATTGGGGAATGACACCGCACTTCTGGGAGGGACACGGGACCGGAAAGGGCGCGACATAGGACCGGAAAGGGCGCAACACCGGCACTGCTCGGAGCAACACAGGAGGTGCTGGGAGCGACACTGGCTATGCTAGGAGCAACATTGACGGTGTTGGTGCGACAGCAACGCTGCGGGGCATGACAAGGGACCGCCGTAGGCACGACAAGGGCGCTGCCAGGGGCGTTACGGGCAGTGCCAGGACACGCTGCGTGCGACACCAGGGGGTCTGCACATGCCGAGGGACTGCTCGGGCGTGACACTGGGGCTGCTGGGCGCGACTAGTGACCGGCAGGGCCCGACACCGGAGCCGCTCGACGCGGCAGGTGCCTTGCTGGGGGCGACTCGTGCAGCGTTGGGATAGGCTGGGAGCGACACTGGTGTCACCGGGCACGACACTCAGTGCAACACCGGTAGTGTCGGGAGCGACACTGGCTGTGCTGCCCGAGACAGCAGCGCTGCTACACGCGATAAGGTCGCCGCAGCTCATGCGTGTCTGGGCGTGTCACCGGCACTGCTGGTCACGACAAGGGCACTGCTGGGGTCAACACGAGCAGCGTTGCTGGTAGCGACAAGGGCGTTGCTTGTAGCGACAAGGGCGTTGCTGGGGAGAACACGAGCAGCGCTGGGACACGCCGGGCGCGACAAAGCGGGTGTTGGGCGAAACAACGGTGGTGCTGGGGCGACCCTGGAAGCGCTAGGACATGCTGGGCCCGACAGCATTGCCACTGGCCGTGACGTGGGACCGCCATGGGCACGACACCGGCACTGTTGGGCACGATGAGGGACCGACCTGGCGCGACACCGTCGCTGCTCGATGCGGTAGGTGCGTTGCTGCGGGTGACTCAGGCAGCGTTGGGACATGCTCGGAGCGTCACTTGTGGCGCTGGGCGTTACACGGGGTGCGACACCGGTAGAGCTGGGAGCGACCCTGGCTGTGCTCGACGTGACACCAGCGCTGCCGCACACGATAAGGTCGTTGCAGTGCCATGACACAAGCGCTGCTGGGCCACAACAAATGCGATACTGGGCGTGACAAGGGACCGTACTGGGACGCACTGGGTGCGGCACTAAAGTTGCCGGCGTGACACTGTTGCCGCTACTCCCGACAAGTGACCTGCACGACAAGGGAGCCAAACATGATAAATTCCTTCTAACAGGCATGCTACATAGGAAAACCCACAACAACCAAGGCCCAGAGCTCTCGGCCTTTCGGTGAAGAGGCACGTGTGCACCCGGTTCAACGCGTAGACGAAGAGCCCGACGACCCACACAAGCCCACCACTGCTCACACGCGATCACGTACGCTCACTCAAGCCCCGGCAGCTAACCCCACAAGTAAGTTTTAACACCGACGAAAATAGTCAGTCGAGTTCCCTTATGAGCGCAGCTAGACGTGACAACCCGTTCATGCAGTGAGAAAGCACCAAATGCATGGAACCCATGCCGTGAAATCATTGCTTGACAAAACATGTACGGACAACCTGGCACATGCATCACCAAGCATGTAATGCCGACCTACACCTACAGCAAAGCACCAACAGATGGGACAGCCTAAGCGTACGGATGACACGCATTGAATGCATGGGCACCCATGGCGCGGAGTCGTGGCGTGGAGAAACATGTACGAACAACACGGCACACATGGCACCATGCATGGCACGCTGACTTGCATTTGCAGCAAAACACCGAGAGATGGGACAACCCGAGACCGACACGTATCCATCCCATTGAAGCCTAGGACCTAAAATCATGCCATGGAGAACCACGTATTAACAGCATGACACACGCACCGCCATGAAAGGCATGCCGATGTGCGCATGTAGCGCTACACTGATAGTGAGGACAACCCGAGCACATAATTGATATGCACCGGGGGAAAACCCGGGCGACAAAATCATGGTGGGGAAAATCATGTACGAGCGACATGGGTCACACAGTGCAATGCACAAAATGCCGTCGTACATCTTCATAGAAGCGACGATAGACGGGACAAATCGAGGGCACAACCGGGATACACCGAGCGCATAGAAGCCCGGGTGGTGAAATCACGACGTTTCTAAACACATATGATCAACACAGAACACATGGCACCATGCACAGTGTGCCTGGGTGACATGCGTGGGCGTCAGCATCGACACGCCCAAGCAGCGAAGCAGCTCCCCTGTATAGAGGCCTGTGGGCCTTTTTGGCCTTGGCAGGAGTAAACATTGGACACCCCTACTTTCACAATGGGGTTTTTCGTAGTTGTCGAAAATATTTTCAGGTGATTTTTTTTGTTAGAAAGGTAAAAAATTAGTACTAGCTTAAAACCAATTTTTTGGATTCTTCGACAACGGGAAGATATTTTAATATTTTCTCAAACGCCGTGCAACTTTGAAAATTAATAACTCTGTCAAGACTTGTCCGAATGACGAGATTTTCTTTTCAAAAATTAGCATAAGTTGTGAAGGAAATTCAGATGTATTGGCATCGTTATTTGAGTTTGGGAAGGGATCGTAAGTCCAATTATTGAGGGTAAAAAATGCGGGAAAATCTGTTTTTAGTAGGAAAATTAGTTTTAAGTTAATAACTTCATCAATACCTGTCTGAATGATGAGATTTTTTAAAAAAAAATTAGCATAAGTTGTGAAGAAAATTCAGATGTATTGGCGTCACGACTTGAGTTCGGGAAGGGATCGTAAGTCTAAGTATTAAGGGTAAAAAATGCGCAAAAATCTATTTTTAGTAAGAAAATTAGCGTTAAGTTAGTAACTCCATCAATACCTATCCGAATGACGAGCTTTTTTTTTCAAAAATTTGCATGAGTTGTTAAAAAATTCAGATTTATTGGCATTGCGATTTGACTTTGGAAAGTGATCGTAAGTCAAAATATTGTGGATAAAAAATGCACAAAAATTAGTTTTCAATAGAAAAAGTGGTGTTAAATTAATAACTCCGTCAGAGGCACGTGTGCGCCCGATTAAACGCATAGATGAAGAGCCCAAAAACCCACACATGCCCACCACTGCTCACACGCCATCACATACTCTCACTCGATCCCTGGCAGCCGACCTTGCAAGCGAGTTTTAATGCCGACGAAAAAAGCCAGTCGAGTTCCCTTACGAGCACCGCTAGACGTGACAACCCGAGATGGGACAACCCAACCATGCAGTGAGAAAGCACCGAATGCATGGAACCCATGCCGCAAAATCATTGCTTGGCAAAACACGTACGAACAATGCGGCACATGAAGCACCATGCATGTAATGCACCCAGCACCAATAGATGGGACAAATCGAGACCGACACGTATCTAACCCAATGAAGCCCGGGACCTAAAATCATGCCTCGGCAAACCACGTATGAACAGTACGACACACGCACCGCCATGTAAGACATGTCGATGTGCGCATGCAGTGCTACACTGATAGTCGAGAGAACCTGAGCACACAATCGATACGCACCGGGGGAAAAACCCAGATGAAGAAATCATTGCGGGGCAAATCACATAGGATCGACACGTGTCACACAGCGCAATGCACGGCATGCCGTCATGCATCTTCATCGAAGCGACGATAGACGGGACAAACCGAGCATACCACCGGGATACGCCGAGCACATGGAAGTCCGGGCGGTGAAATCACGACGTTTCTAAACACGTATGAGAGACATAGAACACGTGGCACCATGCACGGCATGGCTAGGTGACATGCGCAAAAATCCAATTTTACTAGGAAAATTAGTGTTAAGTTAATAACTACGTCAATACCAGTCCGAATGACAAACTTTTTTTTTCAAAAATTAACATAAGTTGTGAAGAAAATCCAGATGTATAGGCGTCATGATTTGAGTTCGGGAAGGGATCGTAAGTCCAATTATTGAGGGTAAAAAATGCACAAAAATTTGTTTTCAATAGGAAAATTAGTGTTAAGTTAATAACTTCGTCAATACCTATTCAAAAAATGAGCTTTTTTTTCAAAAATTAGCATAAGTTGTGAAGAAAATTCAGATGTATTGGCATCACGATTTGAGTTTGGAAAGGGATCGTATGTGAAATTATTGAGGATAAAAAATGCGCAAAATTTTTTTTTCAGAAGAAAAAGTGGTGTTAAATTAATAACTCCGTCAGAGGCACGTGTGCCCCCGGTTCAACACATAGATGAAGAGCCCGATGACCCACACAAGCCATCCACTGCTCACGCGCCATCGCGTACGCTCACTCGAGCCCCGGCAGCCGACCCCGCAAGCGAGTTTTAATGTTGACGAAAATAACCAGCCGAGTTTGCTTATGAGTACCGCTAGACGTGACAACCCGAGACGGGACAACCCGAGCATGCAGTGAGAAAGCATCGAATGCATGGAACCCATGCTGTGAAATCATTGCTTGGCAAAACACGTACGAACAATGCAACACATGCAACACCATGCATGTAATGCTGACCTGCACCTGCAGCAAAGCACCAACAGATGGGACAGCCCGAGCGTATGGATGACACGGTCTGAATGCCTGGGCACCCGTGGCGCGAAGTCGTGGTATGGAGAAACATGTACGAACAACACGACACACACGACGCCATGCATGGAACACCGACTTGCACTTCCAGCAAAACACTGATAGATGGGACAACCCGAGACCAACACGCATCTAACCCATTGAAGCCCGGGACCTGAAAACATGCCGTGGTGAACCACGTATGAATAGCACATCACACGCATAGCCATGCAAGGCATGCCGACGTGTGCATGCAGTGCTACACTGATAGTTGGGACAACCCGAGCACACAATCGATATGCTCCGGGGGGAAACCCGGGCGATGAAATCATGGCGGGGCAAATCACGTAGGAGTGACACGGGTCACACAGTGCAATGCATGGCATGCCGATGTGCATCTTCATCGAAGCGACAATAGACGAGACAAGCCGAGTGCAGCACCGGGATACGCCAAGTGCATGGAAGCCCGGGCGGTGAAATCATGACGTTTTGGAGCACGTATGAACAACACGGATCACGTGGCACCATGTACGGTGTTCCTGGGTGACATGCGTGGGCGTCAGCATTGACACGCCCCAAAAGTGAAGCAGCTCCCCCATATAGAGGCTTCTCGGCCTTTTTAGCCTTAGCAAGAGTAAACATTGGACCCCCTCCAACTTTCACAATGGGGTTTTCGTAGTTGTTGGAAACATTTTTAGGTGATGTTATTTTTGTTAGAAAGATAAAAATTGGTAGTAGCTTAAAACCAAATCTTTGGATTTTTTGACAACGGGAAGATATTTTAATATTTTCTCAAATACCGTCCAACTTTGAAAATTAATAACTCCGTTAAGGCTTGTCCGAATGGTGAGCTTTTCCTTTCAAAAATTATCATAAGTTGTGACGAAAATTTAGATGTAATGGCATCACAATTTGAGCTCCGGAAGGGATAGTAAGTCCAATTATTGTTGGTAAAAAATAAGCAAAAATCCATTTTTAGTAGAAAAATTGGAGTTAAATTAATAACTCCGTCAATACCAATCCGAATGACAAGCATATTTTTTTAAAATTAGCATAAGTTGTGAAGAAAATTCAGATCTATTGGCATCACGATTTGAGCTCAGGAAGGGATCGTACCTCAAATTTTTGAGGATAAAAAATGTGAAAAAATTTGTTTTCAGTAGGAAAAGTGGTGTTAAATTAATAACTCCATTAAAAACTTGTCTGAATGATGAGCTTTTCTTTTCAAAAATTAGCATAAGTTGTGAAGAAAATTCATATGTATTAGCAACGCGATTTGAGTTTGGGAAGGGATCGTAAGTCTAATTATTGAGGGTAAAAAATGTGCGAAAAATTATTTTTAGTAGGAAAATTGGGTACGACACTAGAGGTGCTGGGTGCGACACTGGCAGTGCTACGATCAACACTCGGGGTACTGGGTGTGACACTGGCGGTATTGGGAGCTACACTAGGGGAGCTGGGAGCGACACAGGAGGTGCTGGGAGCTACACTCGTGGTGCTGGGCGCAACACTGGAGGTACTGGGAGCGACACAGGCGGTGTTGGGTGTGATACTGGAGGTGCTAGGAGCGACACTGGCGGTGCTGGGTGCGACACTGGACGTGCTGGGAGCGACATTGGCGGGGCTAGGGGCAACACTTTGCGGTGCTGGGAGCGACACTGGCGATACTGGACACGACACTGGACGTACTGGGAGCTACAATGGCGGTGCTGGGAGCGACACTGGCGGTGCTGGGTGCGACACTGGAGGTGCTGGGTGTGACACTAGCATTGCTAGGTGCGACACTGGAGGTGCTGCGAGCTACACTCGGGGTGCTGGGCATGACACTAGAGGTGTTTGGAGCGACACTAGTGGTGCTGGGCTAGACACTGGAGGAGCTGGGAGAAACACTTGCGGTGCTGGGTACGACACAGGAGGTGCTAGGAGCGACACTCGCTGTGCTGGGAGGGACATTAGAGGTGCTTGGAGCGACACTGAGGGTGCTGGGAGCTACATTGGAGGTGTTGGGAGCGACACTCGTGGTGTTGGGCACGACACTAGAGGTGCTCGGTGCGACACTGGCATTGCTGGGGGGGACCCTTGATGTGCTGTGAGCGACACTCAGGGTGATAGGTGCGACACTGGAGGTGCTGGGAGTGTCACTCGGGGTACTGGGCATGACACTAGAGGTGGTGGGAGCAACACTCGCAGCGCTAGGAATGACACTGGAGATGCTGGGAGTGACAATCACGGTGCTGGTCGTGCTGCTAGTGGTGCTGGGAGCGACACTCGCGGTGCTGGGTGTGACACTAGAGGTGCTGGGAGTGACACTCACGGTGCTCGGTGCGACACAGGAGTTACTGAGTGCTACACTAGCGGTTCTGGGCGTGATACTGGAGGTGCTGGGAGCGACACTCGGGGTGCTGGGCGCGACACTAGAAGTGCTGGGAGTGACCCTCGGGGTGCTGGGCATGACAATGGAGGTGCTGGGAGTGACACTCAATGTGCTGTGCACGACACTAGAGGTGCTGGGAGCGACAATCGCTGCACTGGGCACGACACTGGAGGTGCTGGGAGCGACACTGGCGGTGATGGGTGCGACACTGGACGTGCTGGAAGCAACATTGGCGGTGCTGGGCGTGACATTGGAGTTGCTGGGAGGGACGATGGTGGTGTTGGGCGCAACACTTGAGATGCTTGGTGCGACACTAGCGTTGGAGGGTGTGGCACTGGCGTTGCAGGGCGCGACACTGCAGGTGATGGGAGTGACACTCCGTGTGTTAGGCCCGACACGAGAGGTGCTAGGAGCGACACTCGGGGTGCTGGGCGTGACACTCGAGGTGGTGGGAGTGACACTCGCTATGTTAGGTGTGACAATAGAGGTGCTGGGAGCAACACTCGCGTTGCTGGGAGCAACACTGGTGGTGCATGGAGCGACACTATAGGTGCTACGAGCAACACTCTCGGTGCTGGGCGGGAAACTGGAGGTTTTGGGAGAGACACAGGCGATGCTGGGTGCGACACTGGAGGTGCTGGGAGTGACACTCGCGGTGCTGGCCGCGGCACTAGAGGTGCTGGGTGCAACACTGGCATTGCTAGGCGCTACACGGTAGGTGCTACGATCGACACTTGGGGTGCTGGGTGTGTCACTAGCGGTGCTGGGAGCGACACTCAGGGTGCTAGGCGCAACACTGGAGGTGTTGGGAGTGACACTCGTGGTGCTGGGTGTGACACTGGAGGTGCTGGATGCGACACTGGAGGTGCTGGGTGCGATACTGGAGGTGCTGGGAGTGACACTCGGGGTGCTTGGTGCGACACTGGAGGTGCTGGGAGTGACACTCGGGCTACTGGGTGGGACACTGCAGGTGCTGGGTGCGACCCTTGATGTGCTACGCGCGACACTGTAGGTGTTCGAATCGACCTCCCTGTGCTAGGCTCGACACTAGAGGTGTTGTGAGCGACACTGGCGGTTTTGGGCGTAACACTGCAAGTGCTGAAAGTGAAACTCGCGGTGCTGGGTGTGACATTGGTGGTGCTGGGAGTGACACACATGGTGCTGGGGGCGACACTGGAGGAGGCGGGAGCGACCCTAGCGTTACTGGGCACGACATTGGAGGTGTTGGGAGCGACACTCGCGGTGCTGGCTGTGACCCTGGAGGTGCTAGGAGTGACACTCGCGGTGCTAGGCGTGACACTGGAGGTGCAGAGTGCGACACTGGCGATGCTAGACGTGGCACTGCAGGTGTTGTGTGCGACACTCAGGGTGTTGGGCGCGACACTGGAGGTGCTGGGAGGGACACTCGGGGTGTTGGGCGTGACACTGGAGGTGCTGCGAGCAACACTCGTTGTGCTGGGTGTGACACTGGAGGTGTTGGGAGCGACACTCACGGTGTTGGGGATGACACTTGAGGTGCT
>JAOVVI020017057.1:0-10709 GCA_028571085.2 Nepenthes alata | reverse complement strand
TACTCCGATCGCTCCTGGGGGCGCGTGATGTTTAGGGTACGCTTTAGGATACTACTGTGAAAGAACGAGAATTACCCTGGTCCCCGGGTGATATGGGGCGATTGAGATGTCTGAGTGTTGCTGGCCTAAAATGTAGCCGATGGTCGAGTGCTGCAAACCTAAAATATAGCCGATGGTCGAGTGCTGCAGACCTAAAATATAGCCGATAGGCGAGTGCTGCAGACCTAAAATATTGCCGGCCTTAGAATGTGTGGCAGACTCATTCCTTTTCTCGTTTTCTCACATCGTTGGTTAGTACGACCTACTAGCCCGGGTCTGCAAAGATTAATGAAATTAATGAAAATGAATGAACGTAACTAGAACAAACATGTGAACCAAGTGATCCCAGATGTTCCCTCTCCTCGCATGCTTCCTTTTGTTCAAGTTATATGTTTTCCCTACCCAGTTACTGTCTTTCCTGTTAATTCCTGCAGTTAGTGATGTATGATTTTATTTATTGGGCTGTACGCTCACTCTTACTGTATATCTTTTAGATGAGAACACATTGATACCCGACAAGACAGAATAGGCCATAGAAGTGCGATAGAGAGCCGATATTGCACGTAGGGCTCGGGATTGGGACTTAGCTGATTTTGTGTATGAAACAAGAATTTTGGTCATACTTTTATAAACTGTATAAAACATATATGGTAATGGTTAATGATGTTTAGTATGAATGAATGATGGATCAGTTTTCGTTGTATATTGTGGTTTTTATGTTTCCGCAGGTCCTTCTCATTATGGTTATGATCGAGGTTCCTAGTTGGCATCCTTCCCCACCGGTATTATACTGGAGTTATGATATCGGTGCCACCTCGATTGATGTGGCGTTTAGATCCTGTGTAGTATGTTGAGCATTGAGACTTGTAATTTTATTGTGGATTATTGTAGATTATTGTGCAGGGTGGATTTACAGGTATTTATATTTTGGCAAACACTCGATTTACAAACGGAACTCTGTCAAATTTTCTACATAAATTAATAATTTTAATTAGGAATACTTAATTATTATTATGCTTGACGGAGGTTATTTGAGGAAAATAATCCCGTCCGTCACACAAGGTCCAAAATGACGTGACCCAGGACCGTCCATCAAGACATGGGCCAATGAAGTTGGCTGCCAAATGCAGTTCATAAGTGCTTGTCACAATATCGATAGCTCATCAGCTCCAACTCAGCAGACACACCTAAGTGATCACAGCCTGTCATGTCGAGCTCGCCAAAAAAGAAGTTACCGATTACAGTGCTCCTCAAGTTGGAAAGGCCAGCTAGCCCACACCATATGATTCCCTCTACAAATACCTCATTTTTCCCGCAGAAAAAGAGGGGAAAAAGAGTGGAGGAAAATCGCAGAAGAAAACTATCTCCAACGAGGGAGATAACCAAGAGCATGCGACAATAAGTCTCAAAGCTACCTCCTGCCAAAGGTGAATCATTCTTCTTTACTGATTATTAATCCCAACCGGCAGTTGTGCAAGCCTCGCGCCAGCTCCTAGCTCTTACAATCATGGCCGACAAAGACGACTCATAGAATAGGGCGTAGAGAGTTCTCTCCGTATGTAATCGGGAAAGGACTTGCGAGCGACCTCTCTTTTCATCGTTAGCGCTCAGGAATCTCTTCCTCCTCCAATTAGCCACCCCTCTACGAGTACACTCAACAATCAGCCACTCCTTAGTGAGTGCATCACTCATCTCTTCTTGCTGGCCACTCCCTTACAAGTGCAACCATCTCTCAAAGTTGCCTCCTGGTCGAGCACATTCAACGGAACCCAATCTTCCATTTCAAAACCGCCATCTGGTCGGGCGCACTCATTGAAGCCTAATCCTTCATCCCTCCAAGCCACTCCCTGCCAAGCGCCCTCTCCAAGCCGCCTACTAGTTGAGTGCACTCCAACATTCAATCCCTCATAACATACATCCACGCATTTCCCCCATATCCTCACATCTTTCTATCCGTTGGAAAAGATTATTCACTTAAGAATCGGAAGATATATCGAGGAATAAATCCTACCAATCCTCTAACCTCTTATTTATTCGTTATATTACGCAAGACCCAAGTTATCAAAAGTGTTAACCGGACCCGCTTTAACTCGACCTCCAGGGAAGAACAAACGGCTCCATAATCTATACAATAACTCGGATCCAAGGACGCATCAATTACTATGTCAATAATATTAGAAAATTGATTTAGTGATATGTTCTATACATTTTTAAATATCAATAGATAATATAATTAAGATATTTTTTTCATACTTTTAAAAATTATATATATGTAATATAGTATGGTCTAATAATATCTCACTTGGAAAAAAATGTCGTCCTCTGTGATCTGACTCGGCACAATAGTTACCATTACGGCGCACACCCCATCCATGGCAACAAAGGCATACACGTGATCGCGTGATCTTCTTTTACACCGTATTGTTTAGTATGTGTATACAAACAAAATTGCTGTAATATTAAGATAAATAATTATTATATTTCACATATTATTTATTTCTTGAGCACCACAAACAAATATGCACTCATAACACAGCGTTAGTTTATGTTCACATTTCCATTAATATTTACTCCGTTTTATTTATTCCTTGGATACTATAACTGAATAATACACACTCGTCTATTGCCAGTGTATTTCCACTTATATTTGTAGGGAAAAAAAAAATCTTCTATAGAAAAGCTATTCGGCAGAAAAATATAACCGAACTCGGACACAAATATTTAGAGAACCCGCAGCGCTTAATTTTAGTCATTTGGTCAAACATGATAGCCAGCCCATAGGGACTGTGTACCATTTTATTTGGGACTCGTAGGCATTAAAGAACTCAACTGTTACGCAGGCCATTTTATAGGATCAAAATATTCTATCTACATTCATATTAATATCCACTATTAACGAGTTTAAAATCCTCCATCAATCTTCCACTTAAACAGTATTTCAAATACTATTCATGATGTCCTCGGACATCAAAAACTCCTATTAATTGAGTTGTTACATCCTAAGAACGTTGAAGTTTACCAATAATGGTCTCTACGGTTTGCATTAATCTGCAAGTACTCCTCGATCTTTAAAACTTCTGCGTTCTACGTGCTAAAAGCGTTCAAGTTCACCCACGATGGGCGCCTCTGCATTACGTATAAATAGGGAGAACTCCTTCATATTTGAAACTTCTGCAGTCATGCGTATATAGTAATAACATGAGCTCAAAAGGTTTGAATATATGCAAAATTATAACGCGTAAGTTAGCTATTTTAATCATCTTAAGGCAGGTAAAATTCAGCTGAATTGCAATATTTTAGGTCAAAAAATAAAAGATACAGCTTTATCAAACCAAAAGAGATACCAATTGATTTATATGGGCGAGTGTCCACCGGCACATCTTATCGTGTGTTGCATATAACATATGACTAGCTTCCATTTGATGATTATTAAATGACCATTACATAATTTAACATATTTTTATCATAACACCATCTTCAAGGATAAATATTGATATCAATTTAATTGCAGATATAACTTTTCTAATATGTTGAGTCACGGGCATCAAACTATCCTGACAACTGAATGCTACATTTATCAGGAAATAAATTACTGTGAAGGAGAAGTCAAAATTTTAATTCATAGAGCAACCATATTATTTAATGTATTATCAAATTCAATGGTAAATATTTTGTTGGTATTGAGTTACACATCATATATTTTAAAAATACATGATATGCTTACTAAATTTTCAAACATTACCTACCAAATAAGTAGTTAGACAAACATAAATAAAATAATTAGCAGAACCACATATATCACAAGATAACAAAATTTTAGAAGCAAGGCTTAATAAATGTACGATTAATGCACCTTTATATATTTAAATAACATCAAAACAAATTTTTAAAAAGAAAAATATTAGACATGTAATACCTGATTCCCGTTTAATTTAAATTAATATCATTAATTAATTTAGGTTAATTTGGAGATATTAAAAAAGATTTATACAGAGTAATTTGAAAAATAATTGGAGTTGGAGGCAAACAACATGGTGTCCAAAGTGCACCCGACAGGCGCCTGAATGCGTTTTCTAGTGTTGGTATACTCAATGAGTGCCTAAAACTCGCCCGAAGTGTAAAACTCAATGTAGGAGCGCTCAAGGCAATACTCAAGCATTGATTCCCATGAAGGCCACGCTCAAGGTGCTCCTGAGGTGACGCTCAAACACCAATTTCCCTAGGGCCCTGCCAAGTGGCGCCGATGCACCAATGGCCTATATAAGTAGCGCACACCACTAGTCAACAATTTCAGGCGAGAAAAAAAGAGGAGAGAGAGATGGAGAAAGATGAGAGAGGAATAAGAGAAGAGGTAATTCGAAACGTCATTTTCTCATATCTACTTAGTAGGAGATTAAGATAAGTATCATTATATCCTATTCTTAGTATATTTTTATGTCTTATAAATTTTGCTCATGTTTGAAGATTTTAATATATATACATATTATTTTTACTTACCCTATTTGCTTTCCTTGTATATACACATTCTTTTTACTGATTGTTTTAAAATTTTGTTTGGCTCTTACTAATATTTAATGGTTTTGTTTATTTTATGAAAAAATAAATAAATATTTGAGATATTATAATTGTATGTCAGTATATTTATACGAAAAATATTTATAAAAACCAGCATATGGGTCGTGCATGTGGTATCCATGTATCGCCGCTTGGGGTTTGGGCTCTACCTTCGTGATTCAATTTAATATGTGACCCTTTCACAACGGGAAAAGTTTTATGACCTTCTTGAGTGGAAGTTTTGACTCCTTTTTTAGTCGGTAATAAAAAGGGCTTTACTATATGTGATATTAAGACCCTTCCCAACTATATTTCATGAAAACCATCATAAGGTAATTGAATGAAATTAACATTGATGGGTGTACAGTAAATGGACCGGCCCGATAGTCAAAGGCGGCCCAGATCAATTGTTAGACGGTCAACGTTGGCACAATAGGAAATGAGAGCCAAATTCCTGAAAGGCCCAAACACGCATCAGACGGTCAACGCTGGCGTTGACCGACTGAGGCACAGGCAGACGGCCTACTCGTGCTCAGGACAGTCAACACATGCGTTGACCAGAATCACTGTAGTAGCAGGCCAAGAATAAAAATATTTTTCACGGGCCTGGTCCACTTGGGCCCACGCTCCAGCAGGCGGTTAGCAATGGCTCTTTTCCTAACCCTACGCCTTCCATAATTCCAACCAGCTCCAAAAAAGGACGTTGACAAGATCGACGCCTTTCCCATAGGGAAGGCGCCAGATCTTCCCAACTCCTACCAAGTGGAGCCTTCCAACGGTAATATACTCGAAAGGAAGACAGAAAATTTGGAAAGCCGCTACCCGCCAGAGAAGGAAACAATCTCAACTAATTAGGCAACGCATGCCTTCCTCACAAGGAAGGTTATCTAAACATGGCGCAGGATATCACACATTCCAACCGAGGAAGATCACTTAGCAGCCATTAAAAAGAGCCCTAGGGCCTTCGCTAAGGGCATGCGAACAACCTCTCACACAACGCCTACTACTGCGCTCTCAACATACGCTTTTGACTAGGTATCCCTGAACGATTTCATACTCTCTCTCTGCAAAGCATCCTAACTTGCTAAGAGAAAGAACACAAATAAAAGGCATATGGGCGCTCTTCCTATTGATAGACGCCTGCTGTCTTCATCCACCATCCAGATTCAAGAGACGGCATTGTCTCTCTTTCATCTGGAAACCTACGCACTCTTACATTCTCCCATTCAATTCTCATTTTCAGTTACTTTCCTAGATTTTGAAAGTTGTTTACTGACTTGAGCGTCGTAGTATTTTCGGTGGGATAACTTTCCACCGACACACTGACCTCCTGTTCATTTTAGTAGTGTGCAGGATCCAAACTCAATGAATAGAGTCAAAATCAGGATAAGCGGATCCGCACGAATCTGTTCGAAGCTCATATCCGAGGATGCATCATTGGCGCCATCTGTGGGAAGCGCTTACAAAAAGCCAACCACAATCCCTCACAACATTCTCTTTTCACTGCCAGACTCATCTGTAATGATGAATATGAGAGCCCAAGCTAGCGATCTCGCTAGAGACACCACTTCTCCCGACCAGGACCACGCTGCTGGTACCCTGATCAACGGGACGACAGGCGGGGCACCTGTGCCTTTCTTTCAACGACTGATGGAGCAGATGTAAACTAACAACCATCTGCTCCAAATACTCTGCTCTCGATAAGAGCAGCCACAGTTGGGGGCTCTGCCAGCAACCGTCTCTGCGCTGACCACCAGAAAAGGTGGCTCGAGGAAAAAGAAGTCGGTCAGAAAGCCCGAGAGGCTGGCGAATAACCAGATCCCAGCCTCTTTGCACGCTCCAGGCCAGAACAGGCTGAAGAGCGCTCTGGGAGCACAACGCCAAGAGAAAGTCCGGAAATAAGAAATTTTTTATACTCTTAGGAAAAAATGGAAACTCAGTCCAGGAGCGAGCCTCCAGGACTACCAGGTCCGCTGGAGGCAGTAGCCGGCCGGCTACTGGAGCCTCCGGAGATAAAACAGAGTTGAGGGCTTACCTCAACTCTAAGAGATCTGTCAATGCTGCTCGCGCAGATCTACGGGTGGATAAGATTTGGAACCGCGTGTTCAAGGACGATGAGTACGCTGTTGACCTTGACAGATCTCCTTTCACAGCGGAGATCTTAAATCGTCCATTGCCCGCCAAATTCAAGATGCCTTCCCTTGACTCATATGATGGGAGCAGTGATCCAGTTGACCATCTGGATCACTTCCGCACCCATCTGAGTCTACAAAGGTTGAAAGACTCAGTAATGTGCCGCTTCTTTTCACTCACGCTGAAGGGAGATGCTCGCGTCTAGTTTCATCACCTCCCTTCAGGCTCCATCAGCAGCTTTAGGGAGCTCACAGATATCTTCCTGACTTAGTATGCCTCGAGCCGACGGGAAGAGAAGCATTCGTGGCACCTCTCCCACATCAAGCAAAAGACAAGAGAGAACCCGCAGAGATTTCTAGACCGCTTTGTGGCAGAGGTCGGGCAGATTTTCTGGATCACGGAAGAGATAAAATTGAGCAGTTTTATCTCTGTGCTGACCTACGGGGATTTCTTCAAGCACCTGGCCCACAAGAATCCCCAGACCTTCCGGGAGGCGGAGTCAATCACCCGATCCTACGCAACGGCAGAGGAGGCCAATAAAGCAAAACACCCAGAACGGACAGATCAGTCTCACTCATTCCCTGGAGAGAAAAAAAGAAAATACAGCGGCGGTGATCACCCCCGCTGAAAGAAGCACAGAACTGGGCCGCCAGAACGCTGAGATTACGGGCCCACCAGCTTTACGCCCCTGACGGACACGCGCTCAAATGTCCTTATGTAAATCCGTGGGGAAAATTTCTTGAAGTGGCCAAAACCACTGAATAAGGACACCGGGAACCAGTCGAAGTTAACAAAGATTTTCACCGCTCTGGTGAAGAAAAGCAATGGAAAATGGCGGATGTGCGTCAATTTTACCGACGTTAATAAAGCCTGCTAAAAAGACAGCTTTCCCTTACCTAGGATCGACCTGCTGGTTGACTCGACGGCCGGACATGAGCTGCTAAGCTTCATGGATGCCTATTCGGGTTACGATCAGATCCGGATGAGTCCGAAAGACGAGGAACACACCTCGTTCATGACGGATCAGGACACCTACACTACAAAGCGATGCCCTTTGAACTGAAAAATACCGGAGCAACCTATCAACGACTGGTCAACAAGATGTTTGAAAAATATATTGGTCGCAACATGAAGGTCTACGTCAACGACATGCTCGTCAAGAGCAGGGTTACCGGCGACCACATCCGCGACCTGGAAGAGTCGTTTGAGGTGCTCCGCAAGCATCACATGAAGTTAAACCCGGCTAAGTGTGTCTTCGGGGTAGCCTCTGATAAATTCTTGGGTTTCATCGTCTCCCAACGGGGGATTGAGGCAAACCTAGAGAAGATTAAGGCCCTCGCAGACATGGCTCCCCTGCGGAGCGTGAAGGACGTCCAGCGATTGATTGGACGGTTACCCGCGTTGTCCCGCTTCCTCGTGAAGTCTGGCGACAAGTACCAGCCTTTCTTCAAGGCCCTAAGAGGGACAAAATCTAATGGGTTTCAATGGACACCAGACTGCCAGATAGCCTTCGATGAATTAAAGTAGTATCTGGCCAGCCCGCCATTGCTAGTATCGCCTAAGGGCGGAGAAAAATTGTATCTTTATCTAACGGTGTCGGAGGTATCCCTCAATTCTATCCTTGTACGCCAGGATTTTGACACTTAACGGCTGGTCTACTACGTGAGTAAAACGTTGACCGGCCCAGAGACCCACTACTCACCTACAGAAAAGCTGGCCTTAGCACTTGTGTTCTCTGCGCGGAAGTTAAGGCCGTACTTTCAGGCGCACCGCGTAGTGGTCCTCACTGATCAGCCTCTGAAAAATATACTCCAGAAACCTGATGTTTCTAGACGGTTGGTAAAATGGGCTATCGAGTTAGGTTAGTTTGACATCGAATTTCGGCCCAGACCTACTGTAAAAGCGTAGGCTCTGGCCGACTTCATTGTTGAGACCACGACTCCAGTTCTGGAAGAACAGCCCGCAAAAAGCGTAGTACAGCTTGACGGAGTTCCAGAATGGGTACTCCACGTAGACGGATTGTCTACGGACGCCGGCAGGGGCACCAAAGTGGTCCGCATGACCCCAGACGAGTTTGAGGTGAAGTATTCCCTCAGACTCGATTTCTCGGCAACCAATAACGTTACCGAATATGAAGCCCTGTTAGCCGAATTACGATTAACAAAGGAGTGCTCTGCCAAGAGGTTGGTGGTCTACAGCGACTCTAAACTGATCGTTAATCAGGTTAACGGAAACTTCGAGGTAAGCAAGCCTCACCTAGCCAAGTCCTTAGCAAAGGCGAGGGAGGCCGCCCAGGGTTTCGACAAACTAACCCTGGTTCATGTTTCCAAAACTGAAAACTGGAATGTAGACCAACTGGCTAGAGCCGCTGTAGTCAAAAATCCAGAACAGTACTCGAGGGACATGAGGGAGATTCTGAACGCTCCCAGAATAGAGAAGCAGGAGGCGACGTAGATTTCCGAAGCAAAAAACTGGATGATTCCCTACCTTAGCTATCTGGCTGACATATCATTGCTAGAAGACACAGAGAAGGCTAAGCGAATCAAAAATACAGCCAGATGGTATGCTATGGTTGATGGTCGGCTATATCGTCGTGGTTACTCAACCCCATACCTCTGATGCCTAACTCCCGAAGAGGCTGACTACGCCTTGGGCGAAGTGCACTTCAGGATTTGTGGAGCACATGTTGGCAGAAAAAACTTAGCCTTCAAGATCATGCGGCAGGGCTACTACTAGCCCTCGATGAAAAAAGACGCTCTCAAATTTGTGAAGAAGTGTGAAAGTTGCCAGTTTCACAATAACCTTCACCACCAGCCGTCCGCTGACCTGAAGACACTTCAGGCCCCTTGGCCCTTCACGCAATAGGGGCTCGATATTCTCAGCCCATTTTCCATTGCCACAGGGTAAATAAAGTTCATCATCGTAGGCATTGACTACTTTACCAAGTGGGTCGAGGCCATCCCTCTGGCGAAAATTACAGGGCACAACGCTCTTGAATTCCTTCACCAGAACATTATTTGCAAATTTGGCCTCCCTGAGGTCGTCGTGACTGACAACGGGATCCAATTCTCGGGGAAACGCTTCATCAAGTATTGCGCCAGCCTTGGTATCAAGTTGGTCCACACTTCGGTGGCATACCCCCAAGCGAATGAACAGGTAGAGGTCACGAACCGAACGCTACTCCACGCGTTAAAGACGAAGCTAGAAGACGTAGGGGGCTCCTGGGTAGATGAGCTCCTCTCAGTTCTCTGGTCTTACCGGACAACCCCAAAAGAACCAATGCGCAAGACGCTATTCAGTCTCTGTTACGGGACTGAAGTGATAATCCCGGTCAAAATTGGGCTTCCAAGTCTTAGGGTGGAATCTTTTGACCCGCAGGGTAACTCCCAGAAAATCATGGAACACTTAGACTTGTTGAAGGAAGCCCGCGACGCCTCCAGAATACGGATAGCAGCCTACCAACATCAAATCGCTCGATACTACAATAAAAAGTTAAAGGTGCGACAATTCGATGTTGGGAACCTGGTCTTGCGAGGTGTCGAGGCCACAGACAAGCTGGCCGGCCGCAACAAACACTCCCCTAATTGGGAAGGGTCTTTCCTAGTCTCCGCCGTACTGCGAAACAAAGTATACAAACTCTAAAACCAGGACGAAAAGTTGATCCCACGAATGTGGAATACAATCCACCTCAAACACTACTTCCAATAAGGGGCCCAGGTATATATTTGCATTATTGAGTGTACGCATTCGCCTGCTTGTTTCAATTTGTCAAAATAAGTGTTTCCTTAGTATGCTGCCTTCCCTTTCCTGTGTGCATGTATATATATGTGTTTGCCTTGCAGATTTACCCGACCTAAACTTCCCCTAAGTCAGGAGGGTTTTCACCATCTCGTTACTAAACCCTGGTCATCCAAGTGTCCCATAAGAGGTCGAATATGAACCTCAATCATCCGAGCGGCCCATTAGCGGTCGTATTTAAACCC
>JAOVVI020017056.1:0-10710 GCA_028571085.2 Nepenthes alata | reverse complement strand
ATTACAGTCAAAACTCTGTCGGATTTTTTATTGGTAGTATGGTACGTCACAGTTGGTATCAGAGAAGGGGATGCCTTAGATATGATTTGGATCATATGCAGAAGCTTAGGATAGACCAGGCTGAATAGATAGCGGTAGGCATGGAACAATGAAGTTGGGTTGGATAGTTCTCGACATCCTAGTCCTTGTTACATAGATTGGAACTATGTTAGAATGAATAGTCACATTTAATTGCGTAGATTATAGTTTCTTAATTAGAATCTGATACCTTGCCTAATTCCTACCATTCTTATTTCAGAAGTGATATCAGAAAGTGATCATGCCACCCAAACGGAGAGGTTCGTGGGGAGGAGCACAACCGCAAGATCGAGAAGCTAAATATTTGAATCTGTTGGGCAGAATGGTGAATATTATCGAGAGCATGAAGCAAAAAAATTGTGAGATCTTGATCCCAAAATATGATGATTATGGAATAATTATGTGGATGAAAATCATGTTTGGGCTTAGGTATAGTGAAAAATTTGGTATTGAAGCAAAATGGACCGAAACCGGCCAAAGGGAGGATCGACGCTCGCCGTGTGGACGAGCGCACGGTGAGGTACAATTTTGCGTGAGGGCCCGGTTGAAGGGCAAAGCGGGGGCAGCAGCTGGGTATGAGAAGGACGCTCGATGGGCGCTTGAGTGCCTCATTGAGTGCAGTTTTGCAAAAGGGGAGCACTTCGAGGCATGCTTGAGCACCCCAACTGATATAAGAAGGGGGCCGTGTGTGATGCTTAAGCATTTCCTTTGGCATTTCGGAACGAGAATGAAGGGAGAGAAGAGGAAAAGGGGAAAAGAGAAGGAGAGGGAAAAATCTTCTGATCCGCTCCGATCAGAGTAAGAATAACGGTAGATTGGGCTCACAAAAGTGTACTTCAAATATTATATACTATTTTTATAGTGTTTTCATATATCTGAAATTATTTTTATGCTCTAAATTTGCGTTTCTCCATGTTCTGCATAAATAAAGCCTATTTTTGTAAATTAATCGGACAAATTTCATTACATGTATATACTATAATATTTGGCTTTGATTTCATGTAAATGCATGTGTTTGGTATTCATTTTATGTTCAAAATATTTATCAAAACCCTAGATACGAAAATTAAGGATTTAATGTTTAAAATCCATAATTTCTGATATGTGACAGTTAATTTATAAAAGAGTACAATTTATGTTATGATTTACAACTGAGAAATTTACATAAAATCGCACTATTAAGTTTCTATGGATTTCTATAGTATGCTGAAGGATTAATGGTGAAATCCTTACTAATTTTGTAAGTTTGGTGAGTTATGAGTTAAGAAAATGAGAGGAAAACTGTTTCTGGTACTGTTAATTAGGACCCAGGACTGATATATGGTCATCTGAGGTTCTCCGGCATGGCTTAGGACATTATGGTGGTAATCGAGGATAACTCCGTCCATAGAGTTATACATGGTCTGCCCTTCTTCCGGGCGTTTATTGTGGTGACTAATAATCCTCCGATCCTGGAGGCTAATAATCCTCCGTTGGTTTTGAATTGTGTGCCCAAAAAACACAATTGGTCCCTATTATTGTTCCTATTCCTGGCCTTTGATTGTGTGGTGGAAACACAATCTATTCCCAATTATTCGTCCCCTCGACTAATTGGGTCCCTAGAATATCGAACTGGAATTTCTGAAGAAACAGGTGGGATTTGGAACTGTTTTATGAAACCGTTGCTTGTTTAAATAGAATCATGCTTTACTCCTATTTCCATGAACTACTTTTGTTCTTCTGACCTAATATTAGCATGGTTTTCTTCCCTAGCATGATTTATGGTTTTTGAGACATATTTTTACAGAAATTATGCTTTCCTCATAATTATTGTATGTGTTTCTGCTCATTTGCACTCATGTTCTACATGAAAGTATAAATAATGATTTTCAAGACCTGTTCCTGTAGAATCATGCTTTTGTATATATTACTGTTCTTTGATAGTTTCCAGAACCGTCTACATTACGTTCTGCTAATGTTCCGTAATCATTGTCTTATCACATTTATACTTTAAATACAAATGTATTTGCTTTATTGCATTATGTTCTACATGAGTGTATTATATTCTATATGTTTTAGTACCTTGCTAGGTTTCAGCTCACTGTTTATTTTTCCCCCGTCAGATAAGGATATAGAGAAGATACTGGATGATCAGGCCTAGTTAGAGCTCGCAAGGAAGGTTCTGGAGCATCTGTGAAGCTTCAAAGATTATCTTAAAGTATTTTAAAAAATCTAATAGTTCTACATGTTCTGTAGAGTTTTGTAAAGGAAATCATGAATAAATGGCTATGATATGTATTATATTCTATCAGAGTTGTATTAATACTTTCACAAATTTCTGTTAAGGATATAGTTGCTTCCTCTATATGTTTTCTAGATTTTGTATAGGTCCTAGATGGCATCTCTTATATGTTTCTAATTTAGTGGATAGGATGATATTTGAGCCATGGATGGAAATGGAAAATTGGTGGTCCTATGAATCGTGTTGTAGGAGAAATGTGGTATTCAAATAGTTGTGTGCTTGTATAAGGTATTTATTACAGGATGTATTTTGGTATCTGTCTAATTTTGAATAGAACTCTGTCAAAATTTCTACAAAATTACTAATTTAAATTTATGAATTCTATCCTAAATCTGTCTGACGGAGGGTCCTAAGGGAATTAGGATCCGTTCCCTCAGAAGAATCTTGCCCCAGTTCCTGCCCCAGCTCCAATGTAGGCTCCTACTACTCCTTGACCTTGTACTTATGACTGTTTTTTCTAGGAGCGAGTTCTAGGGTGCTTGGGTGAGCCCGACCCCATCAAAGCAAGCACATGGTTAGAAAGGTTGAAGAAGGTTTTCACTATTATTCGTTGCCCCAAGGAGGACTAGGTCCTATTCTCATCTTATTGACTATAAGGCAAGGCACACTATTGGTGGTAGATAAAGAAGAGAGATTTGGGGGTGCAAGAGGATGAAATTACCTAGCCTATGTTTGAAGAAGCATTCACAGAGAAATACTTCCCGTCTCGCCTCTGTGTTCAGAAGGAGGAAGGAGGAAGAGTTTATCCGCTTGAGGTATGGTACCCAGTTAGTCGCCGAGTACGACGTGAAGTTTAAGGAGCTATCATGGTACGCCCCATATATGGTTAAGGATGAGGAGAGGAAAGAAAGAGAGTTTTTGCAAGGCTTATGGGATGATATTCGCAAGCAGTTGGTGACCTTAAAGCTGTCAACCTATGGGGAGGCATTGGACCGAGCATTAATCCATGAGAAGGAATTAGAGGACGAAGAATTTTTTAGGAAGAAGAATTTTTTAGAAAGAAGATGTCGCCCAGAGGTGGTGCTGGTTCAAGTTCTATTGTAGGTTCTGGAAGACTGCTGAAAAGGATGAAGCAAGTAGAGCAAGGACAGAAGTCCAATCCTTTTTCATCGGTTAAGCATGCTCCGGCCAGCATTTGTCGGCATTGTGGGAAATTTCATGGTGATGGACCTTGCTTCAGGGCTTCGGGTGTGTGTTTTTGGTGTGGGTAACCAGGACACAAAGTCAAGGATTGTCCCCAGCAGAAGAAAGCCCTTGTCTCCAAGCCCTCAATTTCGAGCAAGGCCTTTGTGGTGTCTACTAGTGAGGCAAAGGTGTCTAATAGAGTGGTGAAAGGTATTCTTTCTATCTGTGGCACTTCCGCTATAGTACTTTTTAATTTTGGATCTATGCATTCATTTGTTTTGCCTCTGTTTGTCTGTCATCTTGCATCATCCCCTATAATTCTCAATTTTTCTTTAGTTGTTTTGACACCCATGGGATCCTCCATTGTTACTGATATTTCCTACCCTGGGTGTGTCGTTGTGGTGAATGGTTTGTCCCTGGTTGTTGATCTAATTTTATTAGACATGCTTGATTTTGATATTATTCTGGGTATGGATTGGTTGTCGATGTATCATGCAACTATTAATTGTTTCCACAAGAAGGTGGATTTTGCTATTCTAGAGTTTGAGCCTTTTCACATTCAAGGAATTCAGAGGGTGGAGGAATCCAATTTTATATCGACTCTGTAGGCTTGTCATCTGTTAAGAAGTGGATGTGAATCCTTTTTGGCGTATGCCAGTGTTGTTGAGAGCCATGAGCTGTCACCGAAGGAGATTCTAGCGGTTTGTGAGTTTGAGGATATATTCCCAAAAAAGTTGTCTACTCTACCGCCCCACCATGAGATCAAGTTTGCAATTGATCTCATACTGGGATTGACACCTATTTTAAGGACTCCTTAATGCATGGCCCTTGCTGAGCTGAAAGAGCTAAAATAGCAGTTGCAAGATTTACTGGATATGGGTTTTATTAGACACAGTTTTTTACCATGGGGTGCTCTAGTCTTATTCATGAAGAAGAAGGATGGGACATTGCGGCTTTATGTGGACTATCATCAGTTGAATAAGATCACGATCAATAAAAAGTACTTGTTATCATGGATTGACGACCTCTTTGATCAACTACAAGGAACCCGAGTATTCTAAAAGATCAAACTTTAGTCAGGGTTTCATCAACTCCAGATTAAGCAAGAAGATGTAGTAGAGACAGTATTTTGGATGAGACATAGCCATTATGAAATTCTTGTTATGTCGTTCAGGTTGATGAATGCTCCTGTGGTATTTATGGATTTAATTAATCGGGTCTTTCATCCCTATTTGGATAAGTTTGTAGTAGTCTTCATTGATGACATCCTGATCTATTCGAGGAATGAAGTGGAACATGACGAGCATTTGAGGGTTGTTCTTTTGACCCTTAGGGAGCATAGATTATTCGCGAAGTTGAAGAAGTGCAAATTCTAGCTTGACGAGGTTGTGTTTCTAGGCCAGGTCATCTCAAATGGAGGCGTCTCGGTAGATCCAAAGAAGGTTAAAGTTATGATAAGTTGGAGTCAACCAATAACTGTGACAAAGGTCCGTAGTTTCTTAGGCATGGTCGGTTACTGTTGCCGATTTGTGGAGAATTTCTCTCGTATTTCCTTGCCACTCACCCAATTGATGAAGAAGCAAGTCAAGTTTGAATGGACTGAAGAATGTGATCGTAGCTTTCAAGAGTTAAAGGATCGGTTGACTTCAGCACCAATTCTGACTATTCCTAATGATTATGGTGGTTTTGGGGTTTATTGAGATGCTTCTAAGATCAACCTTTGATGTGTTTTGATGCAGAATGGGAAGGTGGTTGCTTATGGGTCTCGGTAATTGAAGATCCATGAGAAGAACTATCTAACCCACGATTTGGAATTTGTAGCCGTGGTGTTTGCATTGAAGATCTGGAGGCATTACTTGTACGGTAAGAAATTTTTGGTGTACTCCGATCACAAGAGCCTCAAGTACCTGTTGTCACTGAGAGAATTGAATATGAGGTAGCAGCGATGGATAGAGCTCCTTAAAGACTATGATTGTAAAATCTAGTATCGGTCGGGGAAGGAGAATGTAGTTGCGGATGCTTTGAGCTGCTGGTCTAGTTTGGTGGCGACAATGCAAATTAAGCAGGTGGAGATGTTGGATTGCCTAAACTTTTTCCACATCTAGTGTTATGTTAAAAATAATCACATGATGCTATCTTTTCTATAGGTTCAGGCCGAGATCCTCCAGAGGATTAAAGAAGGGCAAGTGAATGATCCTTTTTTTATGGATATTATTGGATATCTTGGTAAAGACTCTCAGATAGACTTTAGTGTTCATGTTGATGGAGTCTTGAGTGTACCTGATGATAGAGAGCTGAAGGAAGAAATCATGAGGAAAGCACATCAAACCAGGTACACTATCCACCCTAGGATTAAAAAGATGTACCATGATCAGAAGAAAATGTTATGGTGGAGGAACATACGGAGCGAGATAGTTGCTTTTGTTGGGCGGTGCCTTATTTATTAGTAGCTAAAGGATGAGAGGAGGAAGCCTTTGGGATTATTGTGACTGTTGCCTATCCCGAGTTGGAAGTGGGAAGATATTTTGATGGACTATGTTTATAGTTTGCCTAGGACTCCGAGGAACCATGATGCAATTTGGGTCATTGTGGATCAGCTGACGAAATTGGCTCATTTTATGGCCATTCGGATTACATATTCTTGCGATCGCCTGATGCAGCTGTAGATTAACGAGATTGTTAGATTGCACGGGGTGCCAGTGTCTATTGTGTCCGATCGTGATCCACATTTCATCTCTAAGTTCAAGAAGAATTTACACTAGGAGTTAGGGATGAATTTGAAGTTTAGTATAGCGTATCATCCTAAGACTGATGGTCAGTCAGAGTGAACCATTCAGAATTTGGAGGACTTGCTTAGAGCCTCGATGATGGAGCTTAAAGAATGCTAGGATGATCACCTGGCATTGACAAAGTTTGCCTATAACAATAGCTTTCAGACGAGTATCGGTATGGCTCCGTTTGAGGCACTATATGGTAGGAAGTGCTGATCTCCGATCCATTGGGAGGAGATAGGAGAAAGGCGACTTTTGGGGCTTGATGTAATTAGAGAGGCATCGGAAAAGGTTGCGGTGATTATTGAGAAGCTATAGGTTGCCCAAAGTCAGCAAAAAAGCTATGCGGACCGAAGAAGATCAGAGCTCAAATTTAAGATTGGTGATTTTGTGTTTCTTAGAGTTTTGCCATCCAAAGGGACCACGAGGTTTGGTGTCAAAGGGAAGTAAAGGTCGTGCTTTATTGGAGCTTTTGAGATTCTGGAGAAGGTTAGAGAAGTGGCATATCAATTGGCATTACCATTGAATTTAGCCAAGGTGCATAATGTCTTTCATTTATCGATGTTGAAGAAATACGTCCATGATCCGGTGCATGTTATTGATTATAGCCCTTTGGTTTTCAATAAGGATTTATCATATCTGGACGAGCCAGTGGAGATATTAGACCATAAGGATTAGATTCTACGCTCAAAGACTATTCCTCTCATGAAAGTTTTGTGGATGAACCATTCTCAAGAGGAGGCTACGTGGGAAAGAGAGGACGACATTCGAGAGAAGTACCCCCATCCATTTTGAGGTTGGTACGTTTGACTAATTCTTTGCATTTATTAATTTCTAGGACAAAATTTTCTAAGGGGGGAGAGTTGTGAGGTTTTGGATCTCAAAACTTACTATTTATGAGGTATTTAAATTAATATAATAAAAAATTAGGCTTAAGACATGGGAACCTAAGAGTCGGAGGCAGATCCGGGTAGCTGCTTGCTAGGTGCCGCATCCAATAGGCTAGCGCTTGCCAGGCGCTCGAGTGCCACAGCCGGCACCAATTCCAATGGCCAACGCACCTGAAGCGTGCCGGCTATCGACTCCAGCACCAGTCTATTTTAAAAAGCCCGTCTGGATTCATTTCCATTATTTTTCTTGATTTCCTATGAATTAAGAGAGAGAGAGAGAATGAAGGAGTAGAGAGAGGGAGTGGAGATCGAAGCCTTCGAGTCTGAATCCGACTTAGAGCTAGTTGCTAAAGTGATAGATCGGGTCGACGTAAGTACACTCATACCCATTTTGTCCTCTCCTTTTGATTTTTGTTCATATCTCTTGGGTATTTTCATTTCAGTACCCCCCAAAACTTGTATTTTATGGAACCTATGACTTGGGTATGGTTAATTACTAAATTGTTGTCTGATTTGATGATTGTACACTATTTTTGTGCAATCCTGAAACCCTAACCCTCGCCAGCACTGTTTACCCGTGCCCGAACCTCATTTAATTAATTATTTTAAGTTTTATACATGTTTTAGCATGAGATAATGAAAAACTCATGTCTTGAATGTGGATAATTCCTTCTTTGGTGTCTGATTTTCCACATACGGTACCCATCACCCGAGTAGGTATGGTTCACCCGAGGCGAATGAGTAGTTTTTGCATGATTCCACTGTATTTAATTATTATTTAAGTTATATACATTTGCATATGTTTAATTGTGGATTTCAAAAATTATTATTGTAACCATTTGTGAAGGGTTATTTCATCTGGAAGCTCTAGAGTCATGTTTGGCCCGATGTGGTAAGGAATTTCTTTCTCTACGAAGCATCATGTTAAATTATACAAGTAATTGAAGTCTTTTGAAGACTTAAATCATGAGAAATAATTTTCTATATCTGCATATGTATGAATTTTGCAAGATATGCAAAGCTTTTAAAGAAATCCATAATCTATTACGTCTGACGATCTGTTCTCTAGGGAGTGATAACTTTATTTAAGAATCTGGTGGACCTTCCCTTAAGAATAAGTAGTTCTGAAATCTTGATCAAGGATTTGTATTTCTGATGTTAGTATTCCATAACATGGCTTACAATATTATAGTAGTATATCGAGGAATGCTCCTTGACCACAAGAGACACTGTTGTGGTCTATATGTTATCTGGCCTCGTATACCGACAAAAGGTATACCGTCCGCCACGGGAGGTTAAAATTTGAGAAATCATGGCAGTGCCTTAGAATATGTGAGTTGTATACACATTCTATTCCTCGATTGTCTGTTCTGTTAGCTAGTGAGGCCTACTAGCTTAGATCTGAAAGAATATGAAGATTTCTGCATGTTTTAGAGCCTAATGAAATCAGAAATAAAATGTTGTAACTATTTTGATCTCGAATACGTATTTGATCATGTTTCACATTATGCATCTATTCCATTCCTTTTTATTGATTTGAGTGTTCTTCTTATGCCTTTACTATATTGTGTCTTACTGAGCATTTGGCTCACTCCTTACTATTTTTCTGCCTTCAAATGAGCATGCAGTTATGTCCGACAAGACGGAATAGTATTTAGAAGTGATGTAAGCCTCGTACTAGAAGATTTGTTTGATGGATCTATATTTTTAGATTTTGTACATTATTATGGAGTTCTTGTATTTTAGTTGGACTTGATGATGTATATTGATACGTGTGGATGATAGTATAACCCAATAGTTTCTACTATATATATGGATGATAGTATAGGCTTCCGCAGTATTTTTCATGGATTGTTGCAGGTACCTAGCTGCATCTTTCTCTACTCGACATTGTGTCTGGATACACAATGTTGAAGCCACAGTTGGAGGTGGCTTTGGATCCTGTCTTTGTTAGACCGTGGTGGTCTAGATGTGTTGGTTGGTTTTTGTATGTTTGGAATTGGAGTTTTTTTTTATGGATTTTTCTATTCTTTAAATGATATTTACAGGTTTCTATATTTGGTCGACATCCGTATTATAGCAAGAACTTTACCGAATTTTTAGTTGGAAGTACGGATGTCACAACATTCTTCCATAAATGTACAAATGCGTCTTTGAAGTATATATCAGGCGTGGACAATCTACTTGAAATACACATGAGCGTCAGTCAGACATCCTTTAATCGCATCATTTCAACCCATAACAAGCATGTGTGTGCACTAGATGTTGGTCGGATATCGCTCAGGCTGATATGACCTAGTCAAAATTTTTATTTTGATCCAAATTTTTATTTAACCTCGATAAATTTCTTAATTAATCATGATAGCCAATTTGTTTCACACATGTTGAACATCTCCTTAAAATGGAAAAATATTCTTCGAGAAAATTACCCATAATGTAATTGTACCAAAATGTAGATAGAGAGAAATTTTTTATTGAAAAATTATTGTGTGAGGTGCATTTGCAAATAAGCGAGAATGGCATATCACCTCCCAACTTGAGACATTTGGTTTTCTAAGAGATCTCAATCAACACAAACCATAAGGATGAGTGATGATCTCACTTTACCACAAAGGCCAACTATGGACACCCTTTATGACGTACTGTATTTTTAATTGAACATTCGACAAAGTTTCGATTCTAATACAGTCATCGGCCTGATACAAAACCTATACAAATCCCTATATAACAACCACATAATCCACAATTCACAAAATACAGGATCCAAAAGCCACAATTAACAACATGTGGCACCGACGACATAACTATTGGTACGACGTCAGCTCAGATAAGATACCACTAGGTATCTACAATTAACTATAAAAACCTGTGGAAGCATATATATCCATCAGATACAGTAAAAACTATACTACTTATATATCATTATTATGCACATACATCGAAATATATAACCATCTCAAAATAATACAAAGTACTCCATCTTATACAAAAATCACAAAATTAAGTCTCAAAAGGCTCTTCCTTCGAGATCTGTAGCCTATCCTGCTCCTAAGCTCTACTTAATATCATCAGACATAAGGGCATGCTTATCCAGAAGGAAGAAAGTAGCAAGGGTGAGCTAAATACTCAACAAGTGCAATATAATTAAAGATAATATACAATATATTTAAAACGGAACTGGGAAGGGGATAGGAGTATGATATATGATGCATAACATGAAATGTGAACAAATACCTTTTCAAAATATAAATAACTTTCAATATTTTATTTTTCTTCTCTAAGGGTTCCATAACATGTATAAATTCATTTATCTTTGCGGACCAGAGCTAGTAGGGCCTTACCAGCTAATGGTGCAGTAGAACAAGGAAAGGAATGTGTATACTTCTATAGATTCTAAGGCGCAACCCACACCGTTCAATACACCATGGTGAGCAGTATACCTTTAACCCAATATACGAGGTCATATCACACATGCCACCATATCCCCCGTGGCCCAGAGGCAATTCTCGTGCTTTCATAATAATATCCTAAGGCATGCTGAGAAATATCACCCGCTATAATATAC
>JAOVVI020017055.1:0-10710 GCA_028571085.2 Nepenthes alata | reverse complement strand
AAATTCTGGTGTTCAATCTCTCTTCTCTCACTCAATCATCATCCCATTTGTGTTGCTCGGACCCGAACATCCATAACGCAACAATTTCAATTAAATTGTACCACTTAATAACCTAATCATATCTTAATTTCATAATAGCCAATTCTAATTTCTCATAATTTAGATAAAATAAATTTCCAAATATCTAAAATAATTTCAACAATCATTTCCCTTAACTGTGAATCATAATACACTTAAAATTCTCTTGAATCTCAAGAAAGCATTAAATTAAGGATTAACACTTCTAATTAATTTTTTCTCTAAGAATTCATATTTGTACATGTAAATAATTATCCTGAAATTGAAGAAATTTTTTCAAAATATCAATTTTGATGCTTTTCTATATTTTCTTTCTTTCCCCTTCTTTTCTTTCTCCGGTTTCCTATTCTCTTTCTTCTCTTTTTTTCTTTTTTTCTTTTCCTACTGTTTTTTACAGGAAAACTGTCCCTTCTCTGTATTTTTTCCTTTCCTTCTGGCTGCTGCAGAGGGCCAGCACATGCTGCCTCTTTTCTGCTATTTGACAGGTGTCCTTGTCCCTTTATTTTTTGTTCCTTTGTTTGCTTGCTTGTTTTTTTTCGTCTGTTCTGTTTTTTTATTTATTTATTTATACAATAGGGTCCCACAGATTATGTGCCACTCAGACATGCCACCAAACGAACGATGCTCGCATGTACAACTTAAGTGTACAAAGATGTATATGTAGGGTGGGGAATTTGCTAGGTGATTCTAGAGAATTGTAGGATGACCTAATAATATTAGATAATGGAGGATACATAAATTTTACTGGAAATGTTTATGGGACTTGAATTTCAGTCATCCATATCTAATTACCTACCTATTTTTTTGGCATGTGATAAGTGGCAATTTTAAGTGAAAGGAATGTATGTACATAATGCTTCTAACATGGGTCCAAGGCATACCTCAAGATCCAAGGAGGAAGCCAGGGCAGCTATGGCATACATCAAGCCAAAACAAAATCAATAGACAACAACAAAAAGAAATCATGTCACAATTACATATAGTTACACAATCAAAGAGCAGAAGGGAGAAACATAATAAAATTTGAACTGAATTTTGAACCTTGACCCTTGTGACAATATCTTTCTTGAACTAAAAACAGCCATACCAACATCCCCGAAACAGTCTCCAAATGCAACACAGAAGCCCAGTATCTGAGGTGTAGCCTTTATTTCACAGGTGGAGCCAACAACATCAGCATATTGTGGTCAGTTCCAAGCAAAGAGGACTCAAACTAAAGACAATTGATGCTTGGAAGCTTCACATGTGAGGAACTGCAGTGAGAGAGCAATCCTGAGGGCATGAGTCTGAATGGAAGCAATCCTGAGGAAGACCCTTATACCTTGAGGGCATGAGTCTGGGAGCCCCCTCAGAATTTAAGAGAAGAGAGTGCTATAAACCACATTGTAAATAATGGAAGCAAGTCTTTTTTCATCATTTGGTTGATGCTTATCAAAAATACTCCTGTTACATTTCTCCATATGTCGTAGACAATGAATGCAAGAGCAATGTGGAAGGCTTGTGGCATTGCATTTCAGACGAACAGCCCTTTGATTTGTATGCAAGGACCAGCAAGATGGTCCTTTTCGCTTACATTTCTTCTTGTGGTTAAGTCTTTCTTTTGGGGTTCTCTATAAAGTCCAACAGACTTGCTTAGAGTTTCATTGCCCTTGTTGTCTTCCAGAGATTTCATTCTCTTTGCTTCCACTTCTTGGTCTTCTCGATTTTCTATCCTGTTGTACCTTTAGTAATGGTTATGTCCGAGGAAATAGTCACCATCACCTTGATATCTTGGAACATCAGTCCATTAGCAACAAATGTTCTTCCACCAGTAGGCCGATAGGCTAGTGTGTGTTGCTTCTAGCATGATTCTGTCATAATAAGGTTGAGCAAAAGGGTGGTCTGCACTGGTAATCCAGTTCTATTTCTATGCGAAGCTCTTTCTTCAGGATGTGATTAAAACCTGCCACAAGCTCAAAGGAGTCTGGTAGGGAGGCGTGGATTCAACTCCATGCAAATTCTAGCAAAACCCACTCTTTATCATTTTTCTGTGATGAAACCTGCAAAATTGAGGCCTTCCAACGTCCTGCATTCAGGAGGCACATTGAATAAATTGATCCATATTGGGAGGATCTTTTGGGCTTCCTTTGATAATGGATTAGGTGTCTACCAGCCCGATTCCATGGACCACTATCAAAATATTGGTCATGTTTTCCTTGAAGGAGAAATGGAAGAAGTGGAAGCCCTTGGAGTTGACAAGGATTTGTTAGATTCCAAACTTTGTCCTGATTATGTTGGCAATGTTCGCAATCATAGGGAAGGGCAATGTCCTGTTTATGAAATAACCAAGAAAGAAAGTTTCCCATTTTGTGATCTTGGGTCATGGGTATCTAGTAGAGGACCGAGGTGGAGGTGGGTGGTAAGTTTGTGAGCACTTGAGGCCAGGGTTCCCTCTCAGAATAGCAGGGTCATGCCTGGAAGTGTTGGAAGGATGGTGTTGCTATAGGGGGCAGAACAGAGGGAAGGGCAAAATGCAATCAGCAATATTCTTTTATGGGCTGATAAATGGCAGTGGCCATTTTCAGCTAATGGAGCACACAGGGTTTGTTTAGATGGGACTGAGAAAGCCGACAATGAGGAAGAAGGGATCTCGGAGGGAAAAAAGTACTACAGGCTGGTTTTTGGGTGGGAGAGAATTATTCTTGATGACTAACACAGCCAGAGGAGCATTGAGGCATGGAAGAGTCATTTATGTATACATCCCTGGAGACTTGGGTGATATATGGACTCAACATGGTTTGCAATATCACTTTATGTGTGCTGCACTGTAGATTGGAGGACTGGTTGAAATGAGCTCCTACGTATCAGCCTTAATCACCTTGTTTACGAAGTGAGATGAAGGTTAGCGGCTTGTTAAATGTCTTCAATTAATATAGAATCAGCCGGACTATGGAGGAGGGGAAAGGAGGGAGAGGAGACTGATTTGGAGTGTGACAAGTTGGGTAACCCATGATGTTGGTCAAGGAAACGAACCCTCGCATGGACCTAATTACATGCCTAACCTGGATCAGGACAGAAGTACATGGACTATTGCACCAAATGGTGAGTTCTCAGTTAGAATAAGACGGACAATATTTCATTGAAAGTGGTGAAGGTCCCTTGGGCAACTTTGATTTGGTTCTCAAATCACATTCCCATGCATGTGTTTATCTACTGGCTAGCCATTTGTATGTGGCTCAACACCTTGGGCTGCTACAAATTTAATACTAGCATATAGCCCAAACTATCCTTTGAGGATGTGATATTGAGTGACATGATCATCTTTTCTTTCAACACCCATTTACCGTTCTGGTCATTGGGTGTATTAAGAGGAGATCTCAATATGATTGGCCTTATCCAAATAGGCACACCATTTGCTAGGCTTCTGTGAGGGGATGGGAAAAAATGATATGGCGACATCTTTTTTCATCTTATTAGCTGCTAATACTACTGTTCTACTTGGCAGGAAAGGAACAACTGTATTTTTACTTTTTGATGCATACCATGAATCAAAATTCAACTCGAGAGATTCCGAATCTAGCTCTAGGATCTTCTAACCCGAATCTTCCATATCACAAACCAAAATAAAAAATCAAAGGTATAGGACTTGCTCCAATTTATCATATGATACTGAAGTCTGAATTGCACTTATCAAAATAGAAGGCGAGTAAGAGAAATAAGGTGAGAAAAGTTTATGGAGGATAAACTCCTACCTTAGGGTGTTTTTGCATCGAGTTGGTTATTTGGATGATAAGCTTCTAACCCTTTTGGTGCAGGCTTGAGTGCTGTGGGACTTGTGTTTGAACAAGTGCTTAATAGACTACTAATAATTCAGTTTCTCAAGATGCAAAAGATTGTAGAGTTAGATGATGTAACATCTTTTTTTTTTTTTTCCCCAAAGCAAAAGATGCTCCTTTTTGTGCTAAGGGGCTTGTATTTAATAGATATGTTGGGCATGCTCAAGGGACGATTCGGTGACTGTTTCAGTTTTTAATTTAATTAATGTGTTTATTGTGTAACCACTATCTAATTACTCAGATTGATATGCTGTGTGTTTTTACTTAGTCCTCATAATTTCTTTAAATAAATAAGGCCTTTATGAGGCATAGCTATGATTCATTGGCATAATGATTCACTTTTAGGTAGTCAACCTTTTGTATGATTTCCTAGACAACACATTTTATTAGTTGCTGATGAGGTGTGCTGGCTAGCATTGACTTTGGTCAATGGAGGTTGATTTGATTAGATTGTCAGGACTAGCAATTTGTCTCTATATCTGTGCATTTATTATGGCAACACGGTGCCTTGCCTTGGCCAATTGCTAATTGCTTGCCTTCTGGGAACTCAGCTCTCTTGCTGGGGCAGTCCTTTGGACCTCCTGTATGACAATCTGCTTTTTATGGCTAAGTAGTCTTTTGGAGTTCGTTACATGACAATTTGCCTGGACTTATAAGATGGTCTCAGACTCACGGTCCGTTAACCTGGATCCTCTAGCAATCTAAACCTTGCCGACAGTCCAGTTTCTGATATTCTTGTCCGGATTCACCTCACCCGTTGTGCTGTCGGACCCAGCACCTCTAGTACCTCCTGATCCAAGGATCACATAGCAGCTACCTTCTGTGCCAGAGTAAGGAGGTATAAACTCAGTTCAGGAGAATCTTGCATAACAGAAGTCTTTTCAGGATTTTGGGATTGCCCCTGGATGGGTTGGATACTGGATGGCGTCTAGCTCTTGATGGTGGAAGGATTTAGTTTGACTACTGAAGAAGGGCTTCCTGGGTAGTGGAGATTTTTCTGGCTTTATGCTATTTGGAGCTGAAACTGAGCTATGTTGCTCTCTTTCCACCAGCTTGCTGTTGTTGCTCACCAGTTGGTCTTTCTGAGATTGCAAAACGGGGATCAGCTTTTGATGTAGGTAGGTGCCACATTGACCTCTGTTGTTTTCCTGTGGGATTGCCATTTTGCTTCTGATCCTGGTTTGATTTTGATGTAGAAAAGATGGTAAGGAAGAAATAATTGATGGAAACTCCATTTGTAACAAGAGAAGGAAGCAAAGTAAAGTGAGCTTCTAGCTTCACTAAAACATATATTAATAAGCATATATTAATAAAGTTGGATAATCTGCTTTTCTTAAAAACATTGCAAGAGTATTAATGCAACCCAAAATTAAAGCCTGACACAATCCCCAATCCAAATGAAGACACCTTCCCCAAGAGAAATAAATAGGACACTTCCCAAACATTAAATGTATCATATCTTCCTAATTCAAAATAAGACAACTGCTCCAAAAAAATAATCGTTTCTTCTTGGGAGAAACCTCGTAATTCCAAAGCACCCACCTGTTCATGGTGCACTGCATCAGATTTATAATGGTGATTGTATCATGAAGGTGTCTTATGGTTCTGGTTTTGGGTGAATGTTGGTCAGGGTGTGCCCTGCCACCAAGCTCCTCTGGTAGGTTTTGAGTAATTCCTTCACTGATATGATGGAGCTTTGATTAATCAATCCTTTCCTTTCTAATATCAAGCCTTCATTAACTATCAAAAAAAAAAAAAGCAGTAGAACAATCTGTTAGTTGAATATATGATCCAACTACAAAGCCAAGTAATATCAGATTGGATGGCAATAGTTAGACTTTAGTGTAGAAGACGCAGAGAGTAATGACATAAAAATTCATTTTCTTTAACTAAATTTAATTGTTTTATCTGCTTTGTGAAGATAATGTTTTCATCCATCGGATATTCCAATATGCAGTAAGACCTGTGTAGAATTTTTTTATTTTTTTGTAAGTGTGTTCTCTCTGTTTAGGACAAGGTTGATATGAAGTTGGAGCAGATCAAGTCTTGTGTGAACCTCCCATTTCATTCATTTTCGGGTGAGGAGGATCAACATTCCAAACAAGTTACAGAAGAAGAGTCCTCTGGAGCCCTGGGCAGTCCTTGCATGGAAGAGTGCCCTAGTGGTGTGCTAGCTTCGACCAGCAAATTGGAAGAGATCATAACACTAGATGTAGACGAGGGGGAGTCAAACTCTGATGAAAAAACACATACAGAGAAAAATGAGGAAATGTCGCTTTCTGATTTATCTTCTAGCTTCCAGAAGTGCTTTCGCCCGACGGATCAGAAACAAGAGAAGCCCAACGAAGCCGGACATGTGCAGTTTTCACCGTTTGATTATGAAGCAGCAAGGAAACAGGTTAAATTTGGTGTTGATGTGGACGTGGAAAGAGTGAACGATGGTGGCAAAGATAGTGGTGGTGGTGGTGGTAGCCGTGACCGTCATGGTTGTAGTGTAAAGATTGGGGTTACTGCTGATAGGATCAGGGAAGATGAAGGGAAACTTGCACCTGGTAGACGGCGTCAGGTGTTCCCGGCAAGTGGGAACCGTAGTGCGACTTTCCTTTGACTCATGTTGCCTTTGAATCTGTAAAATCCACCCTGGCCAAAAAGTGGTACGAGTAATTATGGTATTGATTATTTCTTAGATGACCAATGTTAGAATTATCCCTCAAGGGAATCTCACTCCCGAACATCCCCCCCTTAACCCGGTTTTCTTTTTTAAATTTTTTTTTAAAAAGAAGCAAACAAGAAAAATAAAGTATTTTTGTTCTGTCATTGATATTATATGTAGTTATTTAAATAAAATAAGATCAGAATAAAATATTATTTTTTAAAAAGTTTAAATAATATAAAAATAAAATTCAGAATTATTATTCTCATATATAAAATAATTAAGATTAAGGTGAGAATTTTTTTTTTATTTGATATGTAATAATAGTAAGAGAAATAAATTAAAAAATTGCACCAGTGACCTATTCTTACCCTTATTTGAATAAAAGACATTTTTGAAATATACTAAAATATCTTATAGTATTTTCGCAAGTTATTTTTGCTAATTGCCACTATGTTATAGGATAAAAAGACTCAACTAATTTTGGGTTAATTTCAGGGTTGCAAGCATAAATTATGGATTTATCATCAATTTATATGTTATTTTTATCAGCACTACTTTATAAATAATATTATTTAATCAGCTGTGGGTACAAAAAAATGGAGCTGATAATTAATTTTATCAATACTACTTAAACAGATTCATTCTAGCATTAGACAGTAGATGCAAAGATCATTTTAGAATGTAATGCTTGAATATTACACTATGCCAAATGGAATGATGCTAATCATGGCTTCAATTTCATCTAACGAATTGAAATCATACCATTGAAAAACTTTCAGCCTGTGCTTTTTACCTGATGCATCTCATAGAATTATAAAGTTTGCAGTAGATCATTCGCAGCCAAAAAGCACATATACAAATTGTATGTTACGAGTATATATTCCTAATACGTTTATGATAATATTTGTTTCATAAGTTTGATATCTAGATTTGTTTACAATAGAAATCTTAATTTTTATATATATCCCATCTAAAGCATGTAGGCAATTCTATTAGTGCATATCAAATTGAAGAAGTAATAAAGTGTGTTTATTACATAGATATAGTAATGAATATATAGCATTATTAACCTACCAGAAACCACTTCCATTACTTGTCTATAAAATTCTTAGGTTGGTTTTTATCAAATTAAACAAGTGCATTTGTAGAGTTCTCAAGTATATTTCAACGGATGAAATCCTACAATATTTTTCAACGTCTCACACAACTTGAAAAACAATTAATTATTATTCTAAATATCGTATAAGGTGAAAATCTCATGTATGATTCTATAGAGTGAAAATAAGGGTGACTTATCTGTCAACTTTTTTATTATCACCCCCCAAAAAACCAAACTCTACCTTACATAAAGTTGCCAGAGTACAATTAACTTCTGGATTTTAAATTGTTAGAGTCATATTTCTAATTGGTAATTTCTGTGACCTTATGTACTAGTGTATCGATCCGTTCCGCCCTCCAGTCGCTCGAGCCCATCCAAAGCCTCCGTGCCCTCCGTGCACTCGCTACCCGCTCAACCTTAAAAACCAGAATGGTCCCCGCTCGCTGTGTGTCGCCCCCGCTCTCGAGCCCAATTTCGAGAATAACCCTCGCTCGAGCCGCGCTCGAGCGCGTTAGCAACGGGTATATTTTTGAATGTGTTATTTGAACCCTCTATAAATACTTGGCTTATATTTTTGGAACCCTAAGCAACAAGAAAGGACTCTTGGCATATCATTTTCGTGCCTCACTTGAGAAGAATATTGCTCATGCTTCATTGATCTTTCTCTTTTTAGAAAACTAAAAGCTACAACTTTGAGCCTCATGTCTAATTAGTTTTCTCTATATTTTTCTTTTTACCTTGCAAACACTTCCATCATTCTACCTTCGTTAGAGACGTCGGTGCGTTGAAGAAGGAGACTCGATCGTGTTCGGCAATTCAAGTGGCTAGATAGGGAAGATTGACGTGAAGACCGGAAGTGTCCGGTTCCGTTGCTGCGGGCAAATTCAAGGAGTTCATTGGTAGGGATTACAAGACGGGAGTAAGTTGGTTAGGTTAGCCCATCGTTACCACTCGGGCTGTAAGTTGATTTTCATAGTGCATTGATTCCCTGGCCGTTGAAGTCGGGAGAGTTTTTCTCTATTACCGTGGGTATCGAGTTTTTCTTTCGTCACCAAAAATTATCTTTTTATGGGTATTTATGCTTGTTTATATTTTTACATGATTGATTAGTATCATTAGCATCTAGATCTAAATATTTTTTACGTGTATTAAATATTTATTATTTACTACTTCCGTTATATTTATCGGGGTCGAAACTTGATTGTTCACGTTAACACAAAAAATACTTTTTCACAAATCACTGCTTATATATACTTAGAGGGGGAAGGGTTAAAGATTTACCCGGTGTAAGATATCACATTGTTTGAGGAATTCTAGATACTGTCGGAGTAAAGGATCGTCAACAAGGGCGTTCTATACAAGTGATATTATTATCATGTGTGATTTTATTAATGTGTGATATTATATATATATATATATATATAAAAGTTTATAAGACCTTCTAATTGTTGGCATATGGTAATTAATACTTAAAATTATGCTTAACACATAAAAATTATCAGACAATATGACATGTTAGCCTATGCAATTAGTATATCTACTATCTTCATTTTCTTCTCATAGGACAAGCTCAAACGCAATTGATCCATTAATTATAAACACAAATCACAACATACACAATTTTTATCATATAATTGATCAACTCCAAATATTTCCACACAAATATAGGAGTTGAACAAGTCAATCCTTGAGCTAAAAACAAATATTAAATTTATATCAACAAGAATAGAAAGCATTTTGTAGATCTAAAGCAGTAAAATTAATAGAAAGATTGTTACGAACCTTATGTTTTTTTCTTTTCTCATTTTTTCCTCTCCTATTTTTTTTGATTTTATTCCCCATTTTTTGTTATCGGGAGTTACGCATCTTATTCAATTTCTCTATTTAATTTCAATTGGCTGCGTAATTAAATTAGTTACTTTTTTACTATATATATATTGTTCATTTGGGTGGAAAGAGGAAGAAAGATATTTGCTTGCTTCTCGATTCTCCTCCATCCCTCCCTCCCTGACTCTCTCTCTCTCTCTCAGTCACTCTACTCCTCTTCCCATCACTCTCCCTCGGGAACCTTCCCACTCTTTCCTTTGCCTCCCCCGTCTTCTTTTTTGTTTTTTATCTTCTTACTTCGTTTGCAGATATCACTTCCGATTGTATACCCAACATTTGGTGCTTTCATTGAAACAAATGCAGATGAGATGGAAACTAAAGACTGAGCACTTGAAGCGCTCAAAACTTCCATTGCAAGGATGTCGAAGGAGGTGAAGGAAGTCACGGCGACCATCTGGCAAAATGCAGAACGATTCGCTGCACATACTTCCACAATCAAGCAAATCCAGCGCTCCTTTGCTATAATCCTTACATTGTTCAACAGAATCGAGCGAAAACCTAGCTTTCCAGTGAACCCTTCATCATTTATGACTTCTCCCACCATTATTTTCCATCCTCCAACTCAACCAGACGCCCAAATCACTCCAAATCTTCACTTACCCCAACCAAAAATTCCTTCCTTCGTTGCGACCGTACTCCAACATGCAGCTCAAATCGCCACCAGTGCTTCCATTAAGGCATAAATCCAGCAATCCCTTAATGAAATCCTACTCTCACTAGCTTGGATCGAATGATAGACCTTGCCGTCCACAAATTCCCCTATTCTTCCAACTCCCTCACTGTTCCTGACTTCCACCTTTGATATTTTACACCAACCTGCTCCAACCTTGGAGGTACCACCGCGATCTCCTTCTTCCTCCATTTTCCCTCCAAAATTTCTTGCTGAAATGGCAACTTGCCATGAGCTCCTATTAATGCTGTCTGTGTCGTTACTTGAAGCCATCGATATGGCAAAATTAGGGGAGGAAGCTGATCCTTGGCGGTGAGCAAATAATGTCCAAGATACACTGACACGACGAGGGGAAAAGATTCAGCAATTATAAGGGTGGATCAATTCTAACACCTAATTCTTCTTTCTATAATCCTACAAGGCCAAAGTAGCTCATCTCAAGGACTATTGAAATCGAGCAGTTAGTAATGAAATGCTAGGTAGCTTCAGCACCTGTTGAATTCAC
>JAOVVI020017054.1:0-10710 GCA_028571085.2 Nepenthes alata | reverse complement strand
AAATGGTTGACAAAAAACATCAGAACAAAATTCCAACTGGAAAATTTACCATTCACTCGCATTTTAGACAAACCGATTGTCGCGTCCGACGCGCTACACTTTCTAGTTTCCATCATCAAAAATCTGAGATTAACGGTTTATGACTACGATAGTATACAAATAGCTCCTCCAAATGAAAACACAAAAAAAATAATAGTAGTCCTAATTCACGAATCACTGTTCCCTGAGACTGAAATCAAACAGATACGAAGCGAGAGTTACCACCTTAGGAACCGAAACGATAGGCGTCAGGTTGGCAGTCGCTTTTCCCGGCCAGTGTCTTGTAGCCAGCAAAGTAAAGGCTGTGGACCAGATTCGAGCAAGGGTTTGGTTTGGAAGAAGGTACTGAAATGGAGGGCAGTATTTCACATCTGTGCGACCCCCAGAGTCGTAGTGCAGAAATATTTTTTCATGCACAGATAAAAATAATATATTCTTTTTAATTTATATATACATATATAAATCTTTGTTTCATATATAAAAAAAAAATTATGTTATAAAGAACTGTTTAAATAAAAATACCCATAAAAACTATACTAAAAATTCAACTTTTCCCAGTTTCTTATTTTATTTTATTTAGTAATAATTTTATTCTCATATTTTAAGTCAAATTACTTATACTCCCAATTACATCTTGTGACATGTATAACATCAAAAGAACTTAAATATAAAAAAATCAATTATATAGATATATATTTTTAAAATTTTTCGGAAACATGTCTACAACATTGTTGGGTCAACCAGAATTCAAAATCAGAACAGATCCAATAAACGTGCCTAAGAAAAGGGAGATGAATCAAGCTGGCTAGAGGAGCAACATGGTGTGAGCCAACGAAGTAAAGCCCAATGCAATAAACCATAATTAGGAGTTAGACTGTGCAGTGCTCAGACCAGCAAGTGGTGCTTATTTGAACCTGAGCCTCAGAAGAAACAAGCATAACTTAATGATGGCACAACATTCTGCCACAATTTTGAGATGTGTGGCGTGGTTGCTAGCCAAAAAGTCTAACAACTGACCCTATGCATGGGTGATAGAGAACCACCTTAGGGTACGAACCGCTCAAGAAGAGAACTACCTCTGAGGTAAAAATAGTTTCAGAGAAGAACAGCCTCCACAGTAACAAATAGTTCAATGGTTAATTAAGTATTTACCAATTTCGAGGAAAACAATCCTGACTGAACTAAATATCTTTCCAAAGCACAGAACCTTCCGCTAAGATTCAATAAAAAATTAGATCATCATTATTTCTCAGAGAAGATTATTGAAAGGTCAGCCATCTCTAAGATGATTTACGTTGGGCTGCCCTGAAATATTATGTTAGAAAATGTGAGAAATTCTACAAAGGCTGACCATCGAGGAGAAAGATGAAGTCCTCCAAATGTCAAATGAAACCACTCAGATGAGTCCTTACCCTGTCTATCTCCAAGGCGGCAACCTGGCAGATGATAAGTGAAGGCCAAGCAAATTGCAAAACTGCAAAATGGTACATGGTCATCAACAGATCCTTATACCAAAGAAACTACTCGATACCATACGTGATTTGTTTGCCCCCTAGCCGAAGCCAACTACGCTCTTTGCAAAGTACACGTTAATGGTTGTAGGGCACATATAGGAGAAAAAACCTCACTTTTAAAATTATGAAGTAAGGCTATCATTGGCCAACAATAAAAAAGAATATTATAAAGTTTATTAAAAAGTGTGGCAATTGCCAAATCCATAAGAACATTCCAAGATAGCTCCTACAAAACTTGCAAAATTAGAAGCCCTTTGGCCTTTCGCATAATGGAGGGTAAATATACTAGGACCTTTTTTTGTAACGACTGGACAGTAAAAGTTTGTAATCATTAGCAATGACTATTTTACAAAGTAGGTAGAGATGTCTCAGCTAGCTAAGATTACCAAGTAGAATAGGTCGAGTTCCTATGACAGAGCATAGTTTTGCATATTCGAAATTCTCGAGGCAATGGTTACGGATAAAGGCACACAATTCTCCATTAAGAGGTTTGCAAAGTACTATCAAGGCCTCAGAATTTGTCTAGTACATATGTCAGTTTCACACCACAAGATGAATGGGTAGATCGAAGTAACCGATCGAACAATAGTCCATAGGATGAAGGCCAAGCTGGACAAGTTCAGAGAAGCATGGATTGTAGAGCTTTCCTCAGTTCTTTGGGCATACAACGAATCCTCATTCAACTTGTGCTTTGGTTAAAGGCTCTCATTCAAGTGGAAATAGGCCTTTCCAGTTTCAAAGTGATAAACCTTGACCACGAATGAAACTCCTGACCCTTAAGATAGAATTTGAATCTCCTAGAGGAGGTCAGGAGAGCAGCATCGATTCAAATTGTAGTAGACTAGCAAAGGGTGGCTCAATATTACAACTGGAAGGTGATGGCACAGATGTTTGAAATCAATGACTTAATATTAAGCAATATAGAGGCCATTGGAAAATTATCACATAGGAACAAATCATTTCCAACTTGAGAAGGACTATTCCTCATGTCGACAATATTCTAGAATGGGACGTGTAAATTATGTTTTTAGGCCAACAAACTAGTCTCACGGACGTGTAATGAAATTCATCTTAAGAATGGTGTTGGCGATACTCTGGAAAGCTATCACCAGTGTTAGACTGAGCTTAGGAGCTTAGATGTATGCTCTACTTCTTGTTTTGGAGTGCTTGTACTATACGATGACTTATTTTGGATTAATAAAAAAAAATATTCAAGTTTGATTTTGCATGCATGTATCCCTTTTTAAAATTGTAATAGGTACTACATAATATGCCAAGATAGATTCTGAGTCAGACAAGTAGTCAACCTAACAGATGATTGCAAAAGTTGTAAGTCCTAATAAGCCGCATGACCATCAGAATGGTCATACACTAAATATATCAAGGCCTCCCATGGTATAGGCCAAAATGTTCCATGGGTTGAAGTTTGCATAGACTCAACTACAAATACAATCACTTAGACATCAAAACATCGGGGATGCTTAAATGCATATCTAACGAACACCTTTAAGAGGGTTTTACAATTTCTTACCACACAGTAAAAGACTAGAGTTCATATTACCAATCGAAGATGCTCACACACTTAGTTGATACCAACCCGAAAGTCTTATGATTAGTTAACTGAGATATAAACACCCGAGGACTGGGTCCTCAAGGGTAATTAACAAATTTACTCGTTTAGATCAAAAGTTCAAACTTTTAAAGAATAGTGTTGACATATGCGCAATCAATACAATATGATGAATCCAAAAAGGAGCTTACAATCGAGGGGAAGGAGGTTTAATAGGATCTTGCTCGGATTAGGGAACGCTAGACTATAGGAGCAATTCGACTTTCATCAGCCTCAGAGTTCGTAACTTCGGCAGCAGTCATGGCTCCAAAATTCCTCAGCATCTTGATAGCCGAGTGGGAAACTAGGGGAAGGTAATGACACCAATGTCCAGCATAATGAGACACCCTCCTTGAATCGGTTGTCTTAGACATATTTTATATTGGCATATTCCGGGACTATGTTAGGTTATTCGTTGGCGATATTTTTCTATTGATCTGCATTAGATTCGCGCGCTTGAGAGTAAATCTCTTGGTATCCTCATCTACTTTTCGCCTAACCCATGCTCGAGCTCCGATTTCAGTGAACCCAGCGCTCGAGTCACGCTCATCATGCGCTCGAGCGTGACTCGAGCACTGCGGCGCTCATATTTCCAATGGTAATATTTTTTAACCTAGTTTCGGGACTCTCTTATAAATGGGCCGCCTTCTTCTCAATAATGATAACTTCTGACCTAATTTCCAAGGCTGCCTTGTGCTACTCTCTCTTGTTTTTGAGCTTCAAATAGTGTCCATTAGAGAAATCTCTCCTCTAATTCATGTGCCAAAGTTCTAGAGTTTTCTCCTATTTTACATTTGATGAGTTACATTTTTCCCCACCTGTTAACCCTCATGAGTCACATCGGTGGCATGAAAATAGGGATCCAATGGTGTTCGATAATTTGACAGCTCGAGAAGGAAGATTGACTAGAAAATCGAAATGTGTCCGATTCCGTTGTCGTGGAAAAATCTAAGGAGTTCCTTAGTAGGGGTCACAAAATAGGAGTAAGTTAACTAGGTTAGCGCGTCTATACCACTCGATTTATAAATTGACTTTCTTAGTGTATATCTTTCATAGCCGTTGAAACCTAGAGGGTTTTACTCGATAGAATAGTTATCGAGGTTTTCCTTCGTCACCAAAAATTGTATTTTATTAATTTTTACTTATTACTTTATATTGTTTGCTTTTTACTGTCAATATCATCTAGAATCGAATATACTTTACGTGTATTGTATATTCGTGTGATTCTTAATTCTGTAACAAAAAAGGGGGCCAAAATATTATTGTGCTTTGGATGACTAAACCTTTTTAGGTTATTTAAGAGGAGACTCATCTCCTTAAGATGGACACTCAGATGGAGCTTGTCCACAAGCCGGGGGCATTCCACCCATCGTTCCTCAGCAATGCATTCAATGGAAGAGACACGCCTTTTTTGTCTTTATAGTTTTTCCCTTTGTAGTACGGACAGAGTCCTTCATGTTGACAATTTTAGTACCCATAGTGATCAAGAGTGACTTGACATTGGCAGTGCACTTCTCGGTAACATCGGCCCAGTCATCACCAATCATGGCCCTATCCTCAATGACTAATGCTCGGCCTTCAATAGATTTAATACGCTTGGTAGCCCATTTTTCCCTACCCATCCATCCAGCAACGTCCTTCTATACAGTTTTAGCCCTTAACTTAGCAGCAATGTCCCTCTCCTCCAATACTCTCACCATCATAGGTCGGATAAAGAACCTAGATAGCTCGACTACTATGTGTTCCACAAAGAAGATTCTAGGCTTAACCCGGTTGAATATGGATCAGGATTGGGAAAAGGAGTACATTAGCAATAAAATTAATATTGCAAAACCCAAATTGAAAGAGCAGAAAAAACAAACCTCTCAAGAAAGAACCGGCTCGTCATCCCCCATAGGATCAAAAGATGGACCAACAGAACCATGATCTGGTGATATAGAAGACCAGCAGTAGGCAAGGGGAAGGGCTAGTTGAGGATCAAGGGCCTCTATCTAGGGCACATTCTCATCACACCCTGACCCCCTACTTCCAAGGGAATGAGATCCAGAAATCGCCTTAGTGACTCCATCATAGGCTCCACACCCACAGGCCCATAAAAAGGGCCTTTGCGTCCTAGAAACTCAACTACAGTGTTTGCAATCACCTCCACAGGAGGCGTAACCTGAGCAATTGACTTGCCATCCTCGGTGGAGAGGTGAGAAGGTGTAACCAAACCTTTCGCTGTCCCCTCAAGGTCCACAACAGGGACCATTTCCCACTTGGCTTGTGCTAATACTTCACATGAGAGAATCACCGGTGGAGTTGATGAAACAAAAGCCCATGATTGGGCCATTTTCTCAGCCCTTACATCAGCCTCATTTTCATCAGGGAGAGTATCAATCTCCTCAGACGCGAAATTTTGAGCAAGGAGAGTGATAGCATGAGTCCTAGAGGACCTTGTCGGACAACACCTTTTGCGAGTCATCTTCAAGCAAGTACATGAAATGAGCTCAAGGTAATCCCAATTTACTTCTTCATTGGGTGAGAGAAAATATCAGCCATATCATCATTCCCGATGATGGCATACCAACAAACTTTAGGCAGGGCATCGAATGCCAAATAATTCTTTGTATCCCTCAGCTCATTCCCATGCTCCTTAATAGGAGCAAGTCTGGTCCAAGAGCTGAAGTTCTCGCCCTTTCTCACTGACCCTGTATTGGCTGAGTTCATATCACACCATTCACTAGATTGGGGCTAACCCTCAGCACCCCACATGAAGAAAAATTTGTTTTTTTAACGTTTCACGGAATTAAAATTCCCCCACTAATTTTAAAAGCTTTCTAGAGGTCATCGAGATTTAGTTGTGCTCTTGGTTAAAATTAAAAATGAGTTTTAACAATTGGGCATCAAGCCCTCGTTGGAGCTGCCAGAGGAAAATGGAAAGGGCCACCAAATCCCAAATGACATTCAATTAAAATCAAGTTATAGGGAATGAGATGGGAATGAGAAGCTATTCTTCAAATTGGCATTGTAAATGGTGGTAAAACCATCCCAAGGAGATGATGCTTGATCCTCAGATGTGGGAAAAAGAAAAGGAACAACAAGGAAAAGAACAACAATGAGAATATTATACTTATTGTAAATAGCATAAATGTTACTGAGTGTCATGATTAAGGCAATATTGGCAACGCCTTGACTACCAAAGGCTTTGACAAGGTATGGAGTCATTGGTGAACAGAATACAGGATTGTGAGCTTGAAAATTTGTAACTTTAGATATTTCAACAGGGAAGAGCTGTAACTCATATGCCACAAGGAAATTTAAATAGGCCGCAGAGCCAAGCACTGGATTGGGAGGTTGAGGGACATGCCTCAACGGGAAGTGGCATACAAGACAGCGCACTCCACGTAGCCAAAACAATGCGTCACAATGCATGGGCCCCTCAATTCCAGAAACTGCACATCGCAACTCAAAACAGGAACCAACAGAGCAGACGATGTGTCAATCGGGGGAAACAAACTTCTCTTTGCGGAGAGAAGGTATATTTAATACGCTGACTATCAGTCATCTCAAGTGCAAAGGGCTATCATGATGCTAACATTGTATGGTTATGATGGAACGTGCCATCGAACCTTAATGGAAAAATTGTGAATTCTGTTAGCTCTCGATAACGGGCAGATAATACCTATAAAATTGAGATTAGACTCATAAAATAATTCTAAAAATGATGAAATTTTCATATGTTATCCATATTTTGCCAATGTTAAACCAATACTCGAATTTGCAGATTAATTGAAACCTCAAGTGACCATATATTTTTGAGAGAGTAAGCATAAGTATGAGGGAGGGAGTAAAGTAATAATCCAACACTTATGCAGAGGGTAAAATAAACTGATATTTTATTTACTTTTGCTCAAAAAATTATACAAATTACATCTCAATACGAACAACATCATTTAAGCTAGAAGGCCCAAGAAAGAGGAAGAAAGATAGGCCCAAAAGAAACCTCATCAATAACCACCGCCAGATTACCATGCTCAACTTTCTCAGCTCCTCATATAAGAAGTGATATATGTGTCAAGACATCCTCTCGTCCACAACCAAGAACATGAGGGGCAAGTCAGGGTGCAAGAAGAAGATGACTGCATGTAATTGTAGCTTCACCCCATGGAAAGACAGAGGACAAAATCTATTATCCTGTAATAGTCACACAACTCCTTAAAAATCGGCGTGCTAACCAAGGAGCCATCAAAGTTCTACTCACCCACTCATCATATCCAAGGGGTATGCACAAGGGCAAAGAGAGAGCCAGGAATACATTCATAGGTCTGAAAATTTGATAACTAATTCGTAGTAATGAATTCCCCTCTAAACATGGCAAAAAGAAAGGTATCAAGTCAAACCAATCGATCAACTCCTTAAAACAGTCGGAAGACAATCGAGTATCAGCCAGGGTTGCCTTCTGGAACAACTTTCATTCCCTTTAGGGGTGGGCAGAAGAACAAAAACGACCCCTAGGACACTGGATTTCCTTTGGCAACTTGGTTTAGTATGATAATCCGGTAAATAGTGCTGCTTAAAAGAAGAAAGCTAATGTGGTCTCTTATTTAAAAGAAATAAATCAAGGTAGTCTTTATCATCAGTAACCAGCAAGGCTCCTCTACAGTGTGATCCTTCCACCTTTTCTTATAGCGACCCAAACCCAAATTAATTGACCCAGTTCAAGGTGACCATGTGAAAAACTCATACTATAGATGATCATTATAAGCAAATTATAAATAAAATATTTATAATATATATCAAATTTCTCAAAATGAGAAATAACATAAATGTCATAATAACATAAACCGATTGAGAGCAGTCCAGGTAAAATATCCAACAACTAATAAAACTAAAAAGAAGTCTTTTCACCTTTTAGCATAAAAGTTTTTGAACTCTAAAATTGCTTTTATTTAACATCTCCACAATAAATGTATGATCTCCGTTAACGTGTTACTAACTTGCTCTACTCTGAAATTAAGAAAATGTAATGATAGGCCAAATGTCTAATAGGTGATATAACCAATAATATCAAATTTTAATTTATCATCATGGATAATAATATCAAATACCTCACAACAATAAACCATTAATTATTCAAGACTCAACATCATAATATAACCATGACTAAAAAAGTTACAATGACAACTATTAAGGGTTCTCCACAAAAGGAAAATATCGAAAATATAATCGAGATTCCACCGAATTCGAATATCAATAAGCATATAGATTATATTGAGCCTATCTTAGTAGGGGTCTCAACTGTATAAGATATCACAACAATCTTCTCTAATTTTATTTTGTCACAATGAATTGGCTACATGTCAACCGCTAACGTTTAGATACCATTTACAAGATATCGATACTCATAAATTTAATAAGCAACCAACTCTATAATTTCATGATACCTTACCACTTATGATGTGCAAGTATCAACCACAATACAATCAATATTCTCATTACCCTTTTAGAGTAAACCTAGAATATTTTACGTCGTATTCCCGTGATCCAACCAGAAACCATGCCTCAAATAGGATACAGAATACTCAATGTCAAATCACATATCAAAACCAATATCTCTCAATATGATATCCTTTGATATCTCATTATATATTGTTCATTGACTATAAGCATCCATCTACAATATAGACCTAAATATATTGGAATATAAAAATTAATATCGGACAATTATAAACCACACTAAGGTTTTACAGGTTCTATATTTCTTAAAATCATAATATTTTTATATAATCTCTTTTACCTTAATTATAGATGACAAGAATGCCATATATACAATCTAAGATAACACTAAGAATAATTATCGAGAAGATAAGGAAAATCTACTTATAAACCAAGTATTTGACCGACCTTATAATTTTACTCAACCCTTACCGAACTCACTAGTGTGTTGATCTCATTTTTACAGCCATAAAAGTATCTCTTATTTTATTTGTACTAATCAAAATTCACAAGCTATCAATAATTTTTGAATCGACTCGATTGATAATAAAATGGTTCAACCGAGAAAAAAAAATATTTCAAATATTATCAATATATTAACCACAATAAAAATATTGATTAAATTAATTTATAGGAATAATATAATCGGAAATTGTCTTCCCAATTTCACCATATGAAGCAAACACATTAGCGGCAGAAGCTTCAAAAAGCAAGACAAAGAGCCAAATTTTGATATTGTCACATATTTGAAAATCAATTTCTACGTTTTTGAATAACCAAAATCGTATTTCATCAATATAATATCAAACTTAATATATCATAGAGTAAGAATGGTAATATTACTATCATAAAAAATTTATTTATTATATGAATGATTCATCAAAAAGTTTCTTGGGATTTCATCCAAAGTAAACTGGGTAGATTTTAGTGCTTAGCATATTATTTTTGCCACTTACTAATCCAGGTAACCAAACTTATGATCCGTCCATGAAATATTAAAATTAAAATATCAAAGAATAAGATGGGCAAATTTGAATGCATAAATGCACCAATAAAATGCATAAAAGGCTTGCCCAAAAGTGGTTCAGGCATTGATTTTCTTCTCAGAGTGGTACTGTTCATCTTCTTCCTAAAATTTCCACAGTTACTGTAACATCATCGTACAGTAATTTAACTTCATCACGGCAAGGGCCAACTTCATTTAACAATATAAAATACTGATTTCATACATGATTTAAGGCAAATAGCAAGATTAGGGCTGCCGTCAATTCGTTTTTCTTAAAGGTTCCATGCTCTGTTGAATGGAATGGGAACCGATTTACAGTGGTGGAACATCGAACTTGGGATTCAAATGGTGATCACGAAAACTAGCAGCCGGAATATGAACAAAAGATAATACACTTGCTAGTTAATAAGGAAATGAGAATTCACTTGCAAGGGAATAACAATAAGAAGAGATTAAGAAACTTCACTTGATTTTTCCTCTACAGCACAGAGCAGCACCAACAGCAATAGACACAACAGGGCTTCGGCTCACTTTCTCGTTCTTCTCTTTTTTTTTGGTAAGTAACTTTCTCGTTCTTCTCAGTAAGCAGAACGGCAGAAAATTTTGGTGAAGGAAGAAAGGATTATCGCTTGACCTAGAAGAAATGGCGCCAGTCAACCAAACCACCCGTACACACCATCCAATCGACAACTTGACCTCTGAGTAGTTGCAACTTCATCACTATCAACCGCAAATGCAATATATCCCCACAATATGAGACGTATGGCGTGGTTACCCACCAAAAAGTCTCCCAACCAATCCAATTTTAGTGTTTCAAAGAGAACCCCCTCCACCACACAAACCGTTTAACAAAAAACGGCTCCCATCCGAACCACTATAAATAATAACCCCTTTTATTCTAAAATAGAATTTTAAAACTAACTTGATAACTATAGCATAATTTAGAGAGTAAATTTTTATTTATCTAAGACTTTTATTTTAATTTATGATATATAATATCTAAATTAAAAAGTTAAAGAGTCCGATATAAAAAATTTTAGGTTAAATTCAAATTTCAGATATGT